>JAOTRH010009019.1:12911-23394 GCA_034768845.1 Heliamphora exappendiculata
ATACAATATTGTCGGTATATCTTTAATAGAGGAAAGCTCACATTTTTCTCGAACATGTTGAATCACTAATCGTAGCCGAATACACTCTCAACTTGCTTCATGAATTGCCAATGTCTTAAAGTAATTTAAAGAAGTTGCAGTTAGTGTTTGTTTTACAGATCACCATTATATAGTTGTGTCACCATAAGTAAATACGTATCCTATTTGCGATTGAGCCTTATGTGGATCAAAAAAATAACAAGTATTTATATATCCAATTTACTGCGATTTTGATCCATTTGAATAAAACAAACCCAAGAAACCCAAGTCTGTTATTCCTTGAAGATATCACAATATATGTTTGACTCTATTCCAATGTTTTTGAGTTAGCGCGGAACTATATCTTGCTAACAAATTAATAAAAAATGATATATCTGGTATTGTACAATTTGCAAGAAACATAAGAGCCCCAATCGCACTTAGATATGATACTTTAGGACCAAGAAATGCTCCTCTAACTTTTTGAGAACAAAATTAATCTTTTTTGTATCAAGTGATCAAACAACCATAGGAATGCTCAAAGAATAACCTTTATCTATAAAAAAGTGTTTCAAAACTTTTTTTTGTATATGTAGATTAGTGTATAAGAATCTCATTTCACAAACTCTTTCTTTAAGCAAATAGCAATTTTTGTCAACTCTTCTGAAGTCCCAACAAGATTCAAATCATCTATATATACCGCAACAATAGCAAATCCAGATTTTATCCTTTTAATAAAAACGCATGAACATATCAGATCATTCACATATCCTTTTTTAACTAGATATTTACTGAGTCGATTATACCACATATGTCTAGATTGTTTTAACCCATATAACAATCGTTGCAATTTGATCCAAAAGATACGTATAGGTTTTAAATTGTTTTCTTTAGGCATTTGATATCATTCGAAAATCTTTAAGTAAATATCCGTATCAAGAGATATATATATATAAATATGTTGTAACTACATCCATTAGACGTTTATCCAAATTTTTTGTAACCATCAAACCAATCAAAAATTTGAATGTGATTGCATCCATAATAGGTGAATACATTTCCTCGTAATCAATACCGAGTCTTTCTAATAAATCTTGTGCAACAAATCTTGCTTTGCATCTTACAATTTCATTTTTTATTGCGTTTTTGTACAAATACTCATTTATATCCAAATGGTTGCACCTTCAAAAGTTTGGACTACATGTCCAAATACTTCCTGTTTTGTTAAAGTATTTAATTCTGCCTGAATTGCTTCTTTCCACAATGTTCAATCATTTCTACGTTGACATCCTTCGACAGTTTGTGGTTCATTTTCATCATTATTTCTGGTAATGTTAAGAGAAACTTTAAATGAGAATGTATTGTCGATAACGATTTTATTTCTTTGCCAAACTTCTCATGTACTCATGTAATGTGTTGAGATTTTATTATTTTCAGGTACCTATTCTTCTTCAGGAGAAAAATCATTTTGAACTCTCTCTTCAAGATATTCCACTTCTAGAGTTGTTTGTTTTGGTAATGTCGCTTCTTTAAGACACTGGTGAGTACAACTTCTTCAAGAGTACTAATTTCTCTGCCTTGAATTATTTTCTTCTGAAAAACTTTATCTTTGACCCCGACAGGCTTTCCACGCTTATGGCGTGCTTTAGACTCATTTGCTGCTATATCACTCGATTTAGGAATATTAGTTCTTACTAGAGCGTTAGCAGCTAGTATATGAGACTTCATTATTCTCTTTGTATCAGTAAATGCATATGGCAATTTATTTGCAATACTTTGCAAATGAATAATTATTTAAACTTCTAGTTCACATTGATTAGTACGTGGTTCAAGATTCGATAGCATTTAAGCATCCCAAGTGATTTCAGTTGCGACTTTTCTTTTTCATAATGATGGAAAAATTGACTTATCAAAATAACAATAATCAAAACGTGCCTTAAAGATATCATCATTATGTGGTTCTAAATACCTAATAATGGAAGGAGAATCAAAACCCACATAAATTTCAAGTCGACGTTGGGGATCTATTTTAGTGTGCTGAGGGGGTGAAATAGGAATATAAATAATACAACAAAAAACTCTTATATAACTAATATTTGGTTCTTGACCAAGTACAAGCTGTAATGGCGAATACTTATGATATGCAGTTGATCTAATGGGAATTAGAAATGCCGCATGTAAGATGGCATGTTCCCAAGTAGAAACAAGTAATTTTATCTTCATAAGTAAAGGTAGAACAATTAGCTGAAGTCTTTTAATGAAAGATTCGACTAAGCCATTCTGAATATGCGTATGTGCAATAGAATACTCAACATCAATCCTAATGGACATACAATAGTCATTAAATGATTGCGATGTAAACTCACCAGCATTATCTAGACGAATTGTCTTAATTGGATAATCTAGGAATTGTGCTTGTAATCTAATTATTTCAGCAGGCAATCTAGCAAATGCAATATTTTGAGTAGAGAGAAAATAAACATGTAACCATCTAGTTGATGCATCTATTAGAACCATAAAATAACGAAATGGATCACATGGGAGTTGTATGGGACCACAAATGTCTCATTGAATTCTTTGTAAAAAGGTTAGGAATTCAACAACTACTTTTGAGAGTGATGATCTAACAATAAGTTTCCTTATGAACATACAGCACATGGATAATCACTTGATAAAAGATTTTTCTGGTTTTTTAGTAGATGTTCATGTAAATTTTTAATAATTCAACGCATCATTATTGATCCAAGATGCCCAAAATGATCATGCCATAGCAGAAATAATTTTAGATCGGTGCACTCTGGTGCATCACAACATGTGATTCAATTGATCTTATCATTGTATAATATAATCCAGAAAAAAAGACTAAAAATTTTTCTAATAATAGTTTCTAGCCAAAAATAGTAGAAGCAATACAAAGATATTCATTTTTATTTTCTTCTATGGTTTCAAAATGATAACTATTACGACATAAATCTTTAAAACTTAACAATAGCGTGCGTTGTTGCACTGTTTGCTAGAACAATAAATCTATCAATTGTATTGTTTAAATTATATAATGCATCAAGATTCATGATAATTCTTTACATAAGAAAAATTATACAAAATAAGATAATGTATATCACAATTAAATTGTAAATATTTATTAAAAATATAAATATAAAATAATGACAATATTAATCGGTATGGACATTTCCATTATCAATTAAATAATTAATTTTTTCACTTTGAAAAATTGAAAATAGGCTTAATTGTTAAATAGACAAAATATTTTATTTTAGCCACTTTGAAAATAGGCTTAATTATTAAATATTACTCACTTAGTACTAATGTATTAAATGCATATTATAATTAATACATAAATATTAAATACAAAATTTATTACCTTACCCAGTGCTGCAAAGAGGGGTCCTTCTAATTGGTTAGAATTTCATGCTGATAACGTATTGTAAAAATAATAAATTAAAAATTTTTAAACTAGTAAATAAATGTTAAACACAAATATGTAAAAATAACTAGTTCTTCAGTAACAGTTATATCATAAATTTTCAAAATTATATATATATTTATTTTTCTTTTAAAATTTTTCTTTCATCTATGTCGAATACACTTCAAATTGATATTTTTTTTTTATACATGAAAAAAAATTGGCACATTAATAAAAATTATTAATATGATCATTCATTGCGCATTCAGTGTCATAACAAACACCTTGATTTTGGTGCTAATGCATTTTTATTTATATCTCGGGATGTAAAGGCTAAAAATAGTCCTAAATTCTTAACTGGTCTGTATGGTGGCGCCATGTAAAATGTTAAACTCTAATTATAACCAAACTAAAATCAAAAGGCCAACCATATATAACATTGATAGTAGGCCAACCATTTTTTCAAAAAACTCTTATTTTTGGTCATGTAATAGTAAATGAGTAGTAGCAATGCAACAGTATATGTTTATATATATATATATATATATATATATAATTTTATTTATTCCTCTTCAACCATTTTTTCCGACCATTACTTTTGATTACTACATACGACCACTGTATCTGACCACCATCATTTTCTTTTATAATCATTACTCACTAACATATTCATTCACTATATCTGATGATCACCATTTTTTAAATATTTATGTGCAAAATATATTTTTATTTCTATTTTATTATAAAAATAAATAAAAATATAGTTTTTATTTATTGTAAACAAAAAATAAGAAAATGTATATGTTACCAAATAGAACCTAGATGTCTCTGGCAAGATGATATTAAAAAATCATGAATTTTCGGTAATTAAATAGAACTTGAAATTTAAATTTATTTCAATTTTAGTAGTAATTATCATAGTCATCATTATCAAACAAAACAAAATTCATTCAGGCAAAGTTTTATTGGAGAAATAGAATTGCATAAAATATAAATGATAAATAATACTAAAAACTCTCTACACATTTTGCATATTATGAGATTGTGAAAAGAATGAGATAAATTAAGAATGGGATAAAAGTTAAATAATTATTTTTAATTATTAAGTAAAGAAAAAAGACAACTCTAAGTTTGATGCGAATAATATCAATGATGACATTATTTATCCCTCCATTTTTGTACTGAACAATTTGATATTTTTAAAATTGTCTAATACTATTTTGTAAAACAAACGCGAGATTATAAGTTTGAGAAGACAAATTTTTATTTTATATGGCCTACATATTTTTAGGGAGGTTTTGGTATAAGGTTCACAATGAATATTTTATATAATATTAGGTCTAACAAAAAAAAATTTAACTTTTAAAGTATATTTGGATGAAATTGGATTAAAATATCCCTATTACTCTAAATGCACATTCTTCCACCTCAACACCTTATCCTTTCATCTCAACACTCCATCCCTCCACATCTATCACCTTCGGGGACTTTCGACGACCGACTTCACCAAAGACTTTTCGACAATCAACTCCGACAATTTTTTGCCCGATGAAATTCCAACGACCAATCCCAAAGACTTATGGGAACCAACTCCGATAACTATAAAACAGAGATGATTTTAATCATTTGAATATAGAAAAATAAATAAATATTTATTATTTTGTGTGCACGATTTTAGTGGCAAACAGGATGATAGCGATATATATAGTATGATTTTATGAACGAAGATAAATTTTACTGTTTGAATATATCGAATAGTGAAATTTATATGTTTTGTTGGTTTTTGAAAAAGCTACCGAAAAAATTACCGGAGAATCGTTAGAGGTTGTAAAAAATCAACACCGCAAAGTCGCCAAAAAAATGCTCGTAGGAAAGTTGCCAGAAAATGATCGTCGGTGGTCATCAAAAAGGTCCTCAGTCCCCAAAAAAGTCGTCGGCATTTGCCGGCAAAATTTGCAAGCAGCAGCTAGAGTTAAAAATAGTGATAAGGTGGCGAGGAATTTGTATTGAGTAATTAGGAGAGCGTCAGTAATAAAAGTGATTTTGTTTAAAATATTGCCTAGCATTAGTTAGAAGGCCTTAACTCTTAAAATCTTTAACAAATGTGCTACGTACACAGACATAGATGACTGACCAAACACAGATATGAGACAAAGATTAAAACTCTGAATAAACGGTGGCTAGTGTTAAAATTAGTGATAAGGTGGCGAGGAATTTGTACTGAGTAATTAGAATAGCGTCAGTAATAAAAGTGATTTTGTTTAAAATATTGCCTAGCATTAATTAGAGGGCCTTAACTCTTAAAACCTTTAACATATGTGCTACGTACACAAACATGGATGACTGACCAAACACAGATATGAGACAAAAATTAAAATTTTAAATACCAAGAGTTTATGGTCCATAAACTCTTGGTATTCATAGTCTTAATCTTTGTCTCACATATGTATTTAGTCGATCATTTGTAATATGTGCACATACCTTTTTCCAACCTTTAAAACAATTAATCTTAGTAGAAAAAGCGCATTTTGTGTTCGTCCATTTCCGTCACAAAAAGTAAAATTTTCGTCGGTTTGACGTCGACAAATGGGGCAAAAACTATCTGGGCTACAAAAATGCCATTTAGCGATGGCGATTGGCCATCACAAATGTCAGTGACGGCAAAGACACAACACTGAGTCGTTAGTTGCCAACACTAATACTATTTTTAGCGACGATAAATGGACGTTTAGCTACTGCATTAGTGCTGTCACAAATAAGGCTCCTAGAAATCAGAAGGGGAGTACGGGAAACACTAATATACATTACGCCAGAATCGATTCTGCGGGGAGAATATGAGCCTTCTTACGATATTTGGGCGCTTGGATGCACTGTTCTACAGATGATCACCGGAAAAGAGCCATAGAAGTGTAACAAAAACACGAAAAAGGCGACGATTTTGTCCATGATCGGATTTG
Source organism: Heliamphora exappendiculata (assembly GCA_034768845.1). Lineage (NCBI taxonomy): Eukaryota > Viridiplantae > Streptophyta > Magnoliopsida > Ericales > Sarraceniaceae > Heliamphora > Heliamphora exappendiculata. The sequence goes on from JAOTRH010009019.1 coordinate 19,311, forward strand.
CAAAACAAGTGTGCCGGCAATCCCAATTGGCTTCTCGAAAGAAGCTCGGGATTTTCTCTGGAAATGCTTGGTGAGAGATCCTGGATCGCGATGGACTACTGTTATATATGCTCTTATGCCATTCTTTCGTTTTGGGTTTTGAGAGAGAGAGTAATGAAGAAGAAAGAGAAAGTTGTGTTCTTTCAAAAGTAGGATAAGGGAATTGTGATTCGTCACCCCACAATTCGCTTGATCTTCCCAAACCGTATTTGATCACGGCACATTCTAAACCAGATGGAGTCGACTCGGGTGAGTTTTGAGCTCGTAAAAAGAAAAAAAGAATGGAGGAAGATGACAAAGAACAAGGTAAATCCATAACAAGCATTAAACTCAATGACTTGGGGCGGTATTGGGGTATCAAGAGGATTTTGGAGCTGCCAAACTCGAGTGCTTCTATAATGATTTTTAACTAGGTTTCAGGTCTCCAGATTCTTGATTTTGAAGATCGGTTCAGCAATTGTAAAAACATGTTGAAAGTGGGTGTTTTGGAACTATGGATACAGCCGGGTCATTATTCTCCTCTCTTGTATAGTAATTACTCAACTATTTTTGCCCGTCAACATAAATTTTAAGTCGAACTACGTAAATTTTGTGTTCTTTATGTTATTATTTTATTTTCTATTCTCGATTTGTTTGCTACATCGTCGGGCTGCTGACAATCTTCTTTTTTATACTCTGGAAATTGTTGTTAGGAACACATTTCTGGAAATTAAAGTTCATTTGCTCAATCAGAAAGAGTAAACTAGACAGAGTAATAAGATTTTCTTGAGAGGCAAAAAATAATAATAATAATAATAATAATTTATGAATCAGTACTCTTCCTCAACAGGGTAGAAGAAAAAGAAGAAAAAAAGCTACTTTTGTGCAAGGCCAGCATTTTATTTTTCCATTGTGTATGATATCAAGAGACGAGTATTTAATTCTTACCAGTAGGAGAAAAGCGATGATCCTTGTGGTCATATTCATTCTCTGAATGGAAGAGTTTTTTTCAAATTAACTTATTTCATCTTTTTTAAATCTTTTTTATATTTGTTTTTATTTTTTTTTTCTAGATTCTTCTCGTCATAATTAATTAAATAAGTAAAAAACTTAGGCAGGAGAAAATTTCAAAAGAATACAAATTACCTGTTTTTTAGCCAAGGAACCGTTCATTGGTGTTGTTAGTGAACTTTTTTTAAACATTGATAAAAGAAATTTAATTTTTAAATTTTTGTAACGAGAAAAATAAAAAAAAGTACAAAATTTGAATACAAATACAAAAAAAATCTATAAATAAAAAATAAAAATAAAACTATTAGAGAGAAGCTCTCCTAAACACCTTAATAAGTAAAAGCTCCTTATTTCTAGATCTAAGAGTTGGACTTATGACTAATTATTTTTATTTTTAGCCAATTAATGCTTTTGTATTGCTTAAAATGAAATATTTAATAAATGTAGTATTCATGGTAGTTAAAAAATGGAGATTTCAGTTAAAGATAAAAATAAATAAATTTTAACACGTAAGGTTCATAAACAAAAAAATTTAATGCGCAAAGTTCAATTACGTGATTTCTCCCGAAAATACCCTACAAACAAATAAATTTATTTGTTTTACATAACAAACAGATAAATTTATCTATTTGATATTCATTTGTTTAATAGGCAAACAAATAAATTTATCTGTCTGCTTATTTATGCATAACAGTTAAATTTATCTATTTGTATATCAGCACAGATAATATAAACAGATAAATTTATCTGTATTCTTTATATGTGTCTTCAATAAGACGGATAAATTTATCTGTATTCTTTACACGTGCTTTCAATAATGCACAGATAAATTTATCTGTATTATTTACACGTGCTTTCAATAAAATACAGATAAATTTATATGTAATTTTTATACATGTTTTGAAAAAATACAGATAAATTTATATGTATTTTTTATATATGCTTTCAATAAGACAGATAAATTTATCTGTGTTCTTTACATGTGCTTTCAATAAAAAAATATGATAAATTTATTTGTGTTCTTTATAATATTTTTAAAATGCACATATAAATTTATTTATTTTAGAATATTTTTGCCCCAAAAAAATTTTACGTATTAAAATTTTTATGAAGATAAATTTTACTGTTTAAAATTTTTTATACTAAATAAAAAATAATAAACAATCTATAAATTATACTGTTCTCCAATTTATCGTTTTACCTCACCAAATTCCTAATCCTGCTTTTGGATCACAGGATTAGACCATTAATCCTATATACGGAAGACTAATAGTCCATTATTGATGGGACAAATTGTCCCACCTTCTTCCAATATTATTTCTCTTTTTTAATTTTTTTTCTTGTTATTTAACGATAAAAAAAATATTTTAGATTTTATTTTATTTAACCAAATCTAATACAAATAATATAACGGTATATATAAAATAATACTAAAAACTAATATATATATATATATATATATATATATATATAGAGAGAGAGAGAGAGAGCACGTTTATATTACTTATTTCTTCTATCTAACATAACAAACAAGGCTTAAAAAAAAGGGAGAGAGAGGGAAGGAGCATGGGCCACTTGATTATTTGTGGATGAGTTTTTCTACCATGATCGATCATCACAAGCTTCCGTCTCTTCTATTATTATTATTATTATTATTATTATAACAGAGAGAGAATCAGAGAAAGAGGGGGAGCAACTGGAAAGTGTTTCGATTTTCAAAAGGTGCGCATGAAACGAAAATTTTGTGGAGTGTTGATATCTGTCTGGATTTACAAACAAGGCAACTTTAGATTTATAACTAGAATATTCAGAGATGTGTTCATATTTATGTCCAAATTTGTGTAGGTATTAAACTTATCTTTATTTAAGAATATTATACGTACTATATAAAAGTCCCTTTCCGGGGTCATCCCTCTACTAAAAAGCCATAGAAGAAAGATGGGTCATTTCTTTTTTTTTTTTTTTTTCGCGGGTCAGCCACTCTCCTTAAATCTTTTTTTTTTATCTTTAGCGGGTCAAGCCACTCCTTAAAGTATTAAAATTTTTCATGTATTCGAGTGGAAATGACTAGTGAATTAAAGCATTGAAACAGGTAAAGCAGGAAATTGAAAGTCACTACCAAATTCATAAGATGCAATGAAATTTGATGCTAATGCTGATTCAACATATTCATTCTTATTAAAAATTTCGGTTTTCAAAAGATGCCCACAAAATGAAAATTTTGTGGAGTGTTGTTTTACATATAAGGCAACTTTAGATTTATACCTAGGGTAACCAGAGAAATGCGTTCGATTTTATGTCCAAATTTGTATACATATCAAACTTATTTTTATATAAAAACATTATGTATACAGATATAAAATACAAAACTAAACACACACTTCTTACATGAAGTGTGTCCCACATTTTTATAAAATATAACCCATGTAAACGGGATGTGTACAATTCTATAAATATACCAAAATTATTTTTTATAGGGTCTCCGCCTAGCCTGCACAGCTACTCCCGCCACTATTCTATTTTGTAAAAATATTTTGTCTTGATATGAAAAGAAAAATATTTGGTTTTTTTTTTCACTTTTATTTCTCCTTTTTTTCATCTTTCTAATGCTAACCATTTGTCAATATTTTTCTTTTCATACTATACCAGTCTCATTTTATTAATATCATTCTCCTTTAGTGTAGAAAGATAACCCTTATTATGGCCCCAACCCCGTCATTTTCTCAAATTTTTCTACCCCACCTTTCTCAAATTTTTCTACCCACCTTGCCCCGACAACCATACAAGGTGAGTATGGAAGATCAAATCCCCAAACCAGCCTCTCCCGCCTTGTCCCATTATCATTCCTACTCCCTACTCACATTCCCTACTCACATTGTTGCTACTTCTAATGAAATTCAGATTTATTACCTTGACAAATTTTATCAAACTTTGAGCTACAACAGGGGTTCTAGAAGGTGTTAATCCAAAGATTGAGCACCTACCATGTAAACTGTAAAAACCATGGAAGCTTCTACTTGCATGTGTTTTGGTTGTATATTCATTAACAATTATA
>JAOTRH010009030.1:0-23392 GCA_034768845.1 Heliamphora exappendiculata
TTATTAGTTATATTTATAAGTTTAAACTTTATTTATTTTTTAATTTTTAAGTTTATAGTTCATACTTTATAAGTTTATTATTATTACTTTATAAATTTATACTTTATAGCTTATATTATTAATTATTATAAATTTATTAGTTTATTATAAGTTTCTTATTATTTTATAAATTTATAGTTTATATTATTATAAGTTAGTTAATACTTAGTTTATTATAACTTTATTATTTTTTATAATAAGTTTGAACACTTCAATTAATTACATAATTTAAATACAATAAGCTTGAATGCTTGAAATAATTAAATACAATATATATTTTATTAATCAAAAATTAAATTTGAACAATTATATAAACATTATATTTTATACTTTATAAGTATATTCTACACTTAAGAAAATAAAAAAATTGTATCACTATAGGTCAAGTATATCCCAACTAGGTTAACACATACATGCCTAACAATCATTTGTATTATTCTCTACTTAAAATTACAACTAAAATATAAAATTATAAATAAAATGTTAAATTAGTAAATGACAAATATAAATACATTAAAATTACAAATTCTAAATATAAAAACTTAGTCTGAGTCATACAATTCTTCAGCCGATCCAGATGTTATATTTTTCAAGTTAGCTTACAATCGATCTTTCTCGTCCATTTCTTGTATCTTCTTCGTTGCGTAGATTGTGTAACGTGAGATTATCAAAACTTGCACCATATTCGGCATTTGCCTCGATCTATACTTGTTGAGGACCCGTCCACCTATACTAAAGGCTGTCTCAGAAGTAACTGTAGAGACAAGAACTGCAAGAATATCACGAGTTGTCGCAGATAAGACTGGCCACAATACCTCGTGTTGTTTTCAATATACTAAAATATTAAAAATTTCATCATCTATGGTCTATACTGCATCAAAATATCGTTGAAGTTCAGTTATATAACTTGCATGAACCTTTGAAAGTCTTCTCATTTTAATTAATGACTAATCATTCATACGATTTCGAGATAAAATCTTGGTGGATGTTTGTGTTGATTGCGGTATTATATTAATTTTATATTCATTGTATAAATTTTTAAGTGTTTCCTTTATTGGTTCTTGGTAATCTGTATTATTATAAATCATTCCTAAAAAATACGATAAATCAATATTTTTACTCATATGATCTAATATTAAAGCTATTCAAAAAATATGTATATTTTTTCATAATATTTATCAAATTTATCTTTCATATCTAATATCATATGAAAATGTGTTTCACTAGATAAATATTCAATAAATATTTACATTATTTTTAATTATTGTAAAACAAATGGAGTAGTAGGAGTATAAATCCAAAAAATAATTTTGTTGATTAATCAAAAAATTTATAATTTTTTTTGTATAAATGTAATGACCCGGCTTAAACCCTAAAATTAATGATGGTAAGCCGGCAAGGTCTTAAATCACTAGAAGATAAAAAAAAAAAACAAAAACAAAAAAAACCTAACGCACCCGAAAACTCTAATTCGATTCAGAAACCCTAAAAGACCTGATGATCAGAGGTAAAATCCTAATACTCAAAAAAGACTCCTAAAATCCAAAATTAAGTAAATGATATGAAATATAAGGTTGAAAATTAAAAAATTCTCATAATTAGGGTAAAATGACCGTTTTGCCCTAGATGCAATAAATAGTATTTAAAATTTAAAATTTGACATATGGATACCCTAAATCAGATATTTAGATACAATTAAATAACAAAAGACAAAATAAAAAGAAAAAAAAAATTCCCTTGCATGGCTAGCCACATTGAGATTAGTGCATAAAAAGTTACTTTTTATCTTTTTAGCTCAAAAAATGAGAAAAATTTGTACAAATTAAGCATTATTATGACCTAATATTTTTTAAATAAGTAATATACATAATAATATAATAATATAGGTTAATAAAAGAAAACAAATTATTATTTAAAGTTTATACACAATAAATAAGTCAAAAAGTTAAATATTGTCAAACTAACTTAAATTGACTTAAAAGCTTATACTTATTTAATTAATTTCTATAAAAATTATGATAATTCATAGGGATACTAAATTAATCATAGAAATATTAAAATAATATATTTTAGTAAGTTAAGACACCAAAAAGATATACAAAATTAATATTTTAAGCATTTTTATGCACAAAATAGTACCAAAATATAACCTAAACCCCAAATTAAAGCAAGACCAGATTTTGGTCTGTCCCAAACAGCCCTAGCAGACTTCCCCTTTGAAAAAATCTGAAAAATCAATTCTCAAAAGCACCCCACCTCCCATGCATCCAATAGAAATTAAGAAAATTCAAATTAAGGCTTACACTATCATAATTATTTCATCAACAATTTTTTGTTATAAAAACACATCCAATGCTCATATTCTCCCATATAATTCGTGCACTATATCGTAAGAGAAGAAATCAAAAAAATATTCTAAGTGTTCTAAGAAAGAAAAAGATGAGAGAAAGAAGAAAGAAGGAATGAGGAGCTTAGGGAAAGCAAGGAGGTTACATTAAAGCTAAGTCCATACATTTTTCAACCTTTAGAGCAACCAAACAAGTAAGTAAACTCCTATAATCCTCTGATATTCTCACATAAAAATTTTCTTCAACTCATCTCTTATAATACACATAAGAACAAAAAACAAAATCTTACACAAAAAGGCATTGTGATGGTAGATTAGGAGCTGTTTATATTTGATCTATTATTCAATATGTTTGCATGTAATTATTTTTAAGTTTTATAGCTTGTATATGTTCTGGAAATTTGATATATATGTATAAATTACATGCATGCAAAGAAAATAAACTAAATCTAAACATATCTCTGTTCAAAACAGGTTCTGCTGAACCTTTTATTGCTAACTGAACTCATTTTACAAAATGGCCAAAATTATCAACTTGTTCCAAATAACTAGCCTTAGAACAAAACATGAACTTTGTAGGGAACACCTTAAACTAGAACATACCCAAAAATCAGACTCATAGCCCTTGTTTTGATACCACAAACCCGAGGCCAACAGAAACCCAAATTTTGTACTTTTCTCTGTAAAGTGTTGAATGATTTTCTCTTAATTGATATAAATGACCCATTTACCCTAGGATCTGACCTTAGTGATAAATATAAAAGTTGTAAAAAATATTTTTATATAAATGGTGTCCAAAAATTAAAACTTGACTTGTGAGACCCTGACCCGTTTTCTTTTTCGGTATTTTCGGACGCGCGTTATGTGTTTTCGTTATAGCATGTTTTTACTGCTTTTGATGTATGATCGAGTTTAGATATCCATGCGTGGTAGTTTCCTGGGACTGTGGGCCGTTGTGGAGCGATTATCGAAAAATTTCAACGAAAAGATATTTTTCAAAACTTCTCCAGTAAGTTTCATGTTTTCTCTCTGCCTTCTCTCTAAGTTCTTGGGGGCCCGAGGCTCGATTTTCAGCGATCCAACAGCGGATCTGTGGTTTTGGTGTCATGGGCTACGCAACCATTCTGTCATATTTTGATTCCAGCGAAGCTCGATTTTTCACGTGGTTCGAGGTGTCAAATTTTGAACTCACCGAGGTAGGATTCTAAACTCTACTGCTATATAAGGGTGCTGTGGGTAAGCATGTGTGTTTTTAACGGTTAGATCTTGGTAGATCTAAAAAAAATTTCAAAGTTGAATTTTGTGGTTTTGAGGTTAGGCTTAAGCGTGTGTATGCCGGAGGGTATTGTACTGAGGTTTTGAGGCTTCGATTCAAGGGTTTGGAGGTTGAACTCGTAGCTGGGAATCAGTTTCTGGGTGGGTTCAGTCGACTGAACTCATAGGTTCAGTCGACTGGATCATTGTTTTTGGGTTCGATCGACTGGGCCGAGGGGTTCGGTCGACTGAACCGGGTGTTTTGGCGTTTTGTGGTTTTCCAGTAGGGTGTTTGGTCGACTGGAGGGGGGGTTCGGTCGAGTGAACCTCTGCGCTGTGTTTTGGTGGTTTTGGGTTGGTTCCTTGGTTTCCGAATGGTGTCCTACGATATTCAATTGATTAATTTATGGGAATTACTTGATTTAAATACCCATGGATTCCTTTTAGGTTTGGTTGGTTGTGTGATGGTTTCGGGGGTCATGTCGTGGCCTCGGGTGTGCGTTTGAGTGTCCCCCTCGTGGGTGATGTGCATGGTAGATGCAGTTTGTGATGCACGGTTAGGTGCGTGATTTGATGTTGGGTTGTGTTGGCGCAGGTGAGCGTCGTGAGTCTGTGATGACCGTGTTGGATGTGTTTGAGCCAGTGGTGGTTGTGTGGATTGTCCCTGTGAGTGGATGTCGATTTTGACGGGTGGTGTCGTGACGTGATTTTATATGGTTACGTGCATATTTATAACTATTTATTTATGTACGGGATATGTAAGTGAATTACATGAAATGATATCGTTATGTGATACCTGGTTTATGCTTTAAAACCTAGAATTTTATATGCATGTGACGTGGATTGTGGAACGCCATGTTGATACATTATTATAGGCTTTAAATCCTGATTTAGGTTCGCATATGTGTATGATATGAATTAGATGAATCTGTGATCCAGTAGATGTAAATCCTGGTTAATGATGCACGTGTGCGTGTGTGGGTGAACGAGGTAGGCTGCGAAAGCCGATGTGTGCGATATCTGACAGATTGAAACGAGATCCTGATGAGGCATGGGGGTGTGTGCGTGTGCAATATCTGACGAATTGAAATGAGATCCTGATGAGGCACGGGGGTGTGTGTGTGCGATATCTGAAGGCTGAAACGAGGTCCTGAAGAGGTATGTGTTCATGGATTGCATGTATTGCATATTGGGATGGATAGACCAATTTTCTTAAAACTGTATTATCGGCCTACGGGAGTCGACATACTGTATTAACGGCCTACGGGAGTCATAACACACGAATCGTTTTCAAGGCTCTAATGAGTCGACAAATGATTTTTTTATCCTCGCTTTCCCATTGCATGTGAAAAAATTGTGAAATTAGTTGGGTTGGGTTGTTGAACCCGAATAGTAAAATTAGTTGAATTTTTAAAATTAGGCGTAGAAATTAGTGGAAATTAGGCGTAGAAATGCCAGCTTTTATCCTCGCTTTCCCATTGCATGGAGATTTGGGGGGATTTTTGGGTTGTTGAACTCGAATAGTAAAATTAGTTGGATTTTTGACAAATTAGGACTTGTTTTTATCTTATTAATTAAATAAATTTTATGAATCTTGAGAATAGATGAAAATGATGTAGAATTGAGTTGATAAATTTGCATAAGTTTCATGAATTGATAGTATGTGACATGGGAATTGATTATATCTACTTATGTTAATTCAAGTATGAAATTGATAAAGCTAATTGAATTGTTAATAATGGAAACCTTAATGGTATTGGGTTTGGCGAGAGGAATCGGGTTGACGGTTAGACTCGCATTGGTTTAATTGTAAATGACTTAATTAAAGTACCGTGTAAATGATTTGTGTAATTAAGTTTAGGCACGAGTTTCTCTTCAGTGAAAGACCGAAAACTTACGCAATGTAAGATAGACCCTTCTTTTGGATTAATCCCCATAAAAGCGTGCTCTTGCGCTGCCCACCCATCGATATTTTCGAGAGAAATCGAAAATATGTGCTCTTCATGTCGGATTATAGAATGGGTATTTATTCATTAGATCTCGCGTGGCCCAGTGGTGATAAATATATATAAGTCTATAGGCACCGTCCGATCTTGGTACTTAATTAACTCAATTGATGTAAATAGGTTGTAAAATCATATAGTGTAATTGATTAAAGGGAGACATTGAAAAACCTTGATGATGGCTGTATTAAATAATTGAATTGGGAAGTCATAGTAACTAGGTTGGGTTGAGATGAAGAAATAAAGGGACTAATTAATGCGTGTGCTGTTTTTTAATAAAGAAAGAAAAAACCGATTATGTGAATGAGATTTCTTAAAAAGAGATGGATGTGGTTTTGGACAAAAGTGTTGTGTATTCACATGATGATCCTTGCATGTCACGCATAATTTCATATTTAGTCTATTTTCTACGAGTCACGGCTCATGTTGTTTAAAACATTTCAGGTGATAATGGGAAGAAGGTGGTTGATTGAGGTTCTTGGTCCCAAGACCGTGTGTGAGCTTTTGGATAGAATTACATGCATAAAGAATGAACTTTTAGGAAATATATATCGTGTAGATGTAATTCTTTTGAGATTATGATTTGATACTTTAGTTTGTTGAGAACCATTTTGTAAGGCCATAAGGCCACCCGTACTCATGAATTATCTGCATGCGAGATTATCACGCTACGTGTTGGGCTTATCATCCTTTTTGCAGGATTCTATATATGAAATCGTCGGGTTTTCGATGTTTGGAGATGGTTGAAAATGTTTTCTCTATCCTTTCTTTTGTGGTTTTGTATGTGGATCTGTTAGGAAGGCTTGTTTGGAGGTGTAGTTGAAGTGTGACACATTGGTGTTGAAAAACTTGTTCAGAAAAAGGGTTCAGTGTCGGACCGATCGATAGACTGATTGATCGGTCTATCGATTGGTCTAACACTGCTCTCAGTTGTCTTGGTTTGCTTGCTAGTGCATTTTTTTTGTCCTTTTTGGTTCCAAAACCTTTTCTTTTGGGACTTTGTTTCCTTTTATCAAATGGATTTTTTAAATAGTTTACGTGAGATTTTAACGCTTGAAACCCTTTTTCTTTGTAAAATTTCTTGTTGGTTGGTTTGTTAGAGTGGGTTCACGTGCCTTGTGTTGGAGGTAAACTGCCAAGATCATTGATTTAAATATTATTTTTCAAAAAAAAAAAAAATTAGACAGACAATCGCCAAAACAGGCTCTAGATAAAAATCTTTTGATGCCAAACGATTATAATAAAAATTTGTGCCATAATAATTAATTTAGATACAAATCTTTCGGTTGTTTCTTCAACTACGAATTTTGATTCTCCAAGTTAAAACTCCGAACAGACCTTTTACTGTATTCCCGATGCGATCCCCGAACGTAGTGTGGGCTACAATCCTTTGAGAATTGATATCGACAGAACCTGAACAACCTTAGTTTTAAAATACAACAACTGAATTTAGTTCAGCCTACCCTCATATTTATAGGCTACAACAGGGACCTTTCAAGTAATTATGATATAGATTTCTAGTGTAACTCAGATACATTTTCAGCGATTTTTTGCAAATATGCAAACCTCTTAGCGATTTCTGTAATTATGAAAATATTGTGGTAGTTTCTGTAATTTTTATAAAATACTAAATTACAGTTTATACCACTAAAGAACTGTAAGTGTACTTCTAGTTATAATCTCAAGACTAATTGCATTGAGCTCTTATTATTAAATGCTTTAATTATCTCCACATGTTAAGATTTTTGATATTCGCCAATTAAATTTTATTACTGACAATTTAATTTAATTGGCATCTTTAAATTTTTTTAATCATTTCGCTTAACTTATTTGACTATGAGATAATTAAATCTACCTGCAGGGTTTGACTCGGTCAAAACTTATAAACTTTCTTAAGGTAGTATCGTCAATCCTAAAAAATTAGGACTTGAATTTCATTAATAATTAATATTTACCATATAATTAATACCACTATTCAATTCACCATGACTATTGACCCATAAAAGATCGCACCCTCTAATGAATCAAAATAACAAATATTAAATATACGCAAATAATAATTATTTTGAAATTAAGAGCATAAGCACTCATAATAATCTTGGGATGTGAATTAATTTATATAGTTAGTATAAAATTAATTACCCTAATGTGATTCTGATCAATACACACAAAGTGTACTAGCACAGCGAGTCAAAATAATAGACGACGCTATTATTTATTCTCGATATCCAAGACATGCCTACTAAAACTCTGTGTTACAGTCGTACTGATGGTTTGTCCAATTTCATCTAAATTGTTAACAAAAACTTATATTGTGTAAGAATCTATAATTTGATCTCCTGTGTGCAAATCGTACTTTATACACCAGATTAAATACTGTACATAATAAATGACATCCATGCATAACATTTAAAGAAATAATATTGCATTCATTGCTCATTAAAATTATCATAAAATAAAAAAATAATTTTATTAAAATTAAATTAAATACTAAAACTAACAAAATTCATAATTTTTAGTATACAACCCTGACACCTTGGAGATGAGGATGTGAAAGATTGGCTTCAAAGCTCTACGTTTGAATACTAGGATCTGTGGGAGTTGTTGATCCATTTCGTGAGAGCTTGCATTGATGTGTGACAATCATGTATCGGTGTGTTTACATGAGATATCTTGGAAATAACTTGATATTTGCATGTTATGTGGTATTTGGGTATAGAGGTTGACTTTTAAGATGATGTGTCTGGCCCTTGGACAACCGGTCAACTAGTTTGGAGTTTGAGTTAGCCAACGTCCGTTCTAACCTGAAATCCAAATGAGTTACCCGAACTGATGGGTTATTCCGACTAGTTATCCTCGTTATGTGTTGCATACGGTGTCTAAACGTGATGAAATGTGCTATGTAGTGTCTTATTGGGGAACGATGTTTTCCGTGAGAGATATATGGCTTTAGACCTTATTGTTGATATCTCTTTTCATTCTTTACTTATATAGAGCGATGTTATCAAGATGGGGTAGAGGTTGGGGTCTTGGTCGAGGTCGTGCTTATGCCTAGGTTCTAGAGGAAGGGGATGTGCATGCCCTGTAAGAATAAGTGGGCGGAATAGATGTGATCCAGGAGATACTCACGATTATAAGAGCGTCAGCCGAGACGGCCAGGGAAGGAGCAAGGGCTCCCGAGCCAAGGGCTACTATTACTATGAGAGAGTTTCGACTGTTGGATCCTCCTACCTTTTTTGGGGAGTCGGATCCTAAGGTGGTTACCAAGTGATTAGAGGCAACCACGACAATCTTCAATACCTTAGAGATCATGAAGGACGAGTTTAAGGTGAAGTTGGCAGCGTTTCAACTCTAGGATGATGCTAAGGAATGGTGGAAGTTTACTAAAATGATTGTGGATGGCACATGGATCGCCTTTACTAGGGTGTTTTTGGAGAAGTACTTTCTAGGGTCATCGAGAGATACCTACCATAAGAAGTTTTTTTCCTTCATCTGGGGTAATCTGTCCGTGGTTCAATACATGGTCAAGTTCGCGAATCTGTTGTGCTTTGCACCCAAGATGGTGAGAATAGAGGAGTTGCGCACCAAGCGATTTGAAAGGGGTCTTCGGCCCTCAATCAAAGATAGAATTGCGGCATTAGGGTTTTGGGTCTACACAGAGATTGTAGAGGCCGCTATACGGGTGGAGAATGTAATAACGGAGAGCTGCAAGATTAGAAGGAGCAAGTCATACTAGGGTGCTTCTAGCGCTCAATCTGAGTGGCACCATGTGAAGAGGTAGAAATCAAAGGGATCAAGTTCTTATCTCATGGGATCTCAGCAACAGGCACGGTTAGTACCTGCACCATCTATGGGATCATCTGGACGTTTTAAACGTCGAGAGATAGTTTGTTACACATGCAAGCAGTCGGGCCATCGTGCTGAGAATTGTTAGTAAAGAGGACAGTAGCAGCAAATTTAGACCCAGGGGAGGGCCCCGTTTTCTTATTTTCAGTGTGGTCAGATGAGCCACATTCATCGAAATTGCCCTCATGGAGGAAATGCAAATAGTGCCATGGGAGCACAGGCACTGCATGCGTCACAAGGCCAATAGATCTACGGGATGTCGCAACAGCAGTCGGGAATGCAGTCGACTAGGATATCGGGATGGGCCATCTCATCTTAGTCGGTGAGGCAGCCTAGGACTAGGGGAATAGTGAGAAGAACCAGGGATGGGTATACGCCCTCATGGAGCCCAGTACTTCAGTAGCACCTACAGTGCAAGGTGCCGCAGCCAGCCCGTTAATCATTTGCGGTAATTTCCTAGTGTACCGTTCTTAAGCTAACGTTCTTATAAGCACGGGAGCATCGCATTCATTCATCTCATCTGAATTTGCATCTACATTGGGGTTAGAGGTAGACGTGTTGGGTAGTGCCTTATCTATAGAGACGCGAATTGGTTGGGTTTCTATGTTGAGGCATGTGTGTAGGGCTTATGAGGTGGAGATCGCCGATCGACGTCTAGTATTTGATTTTATTTTGCTCGATATGGCCCCGTTCGATATCATCCTAGGGATGCACTGGTTGATTAGCTTTTGCGCCTTTATCGATTGCAATCGATGCCGAGTATTTGTTTGCACACTGGAAGGAGATTCCTTTTATTTCGTGGGTGATCGTAATGACGGTTTGGTGCTTAGACCTCCTCGTTCAAGGGATCGAGGCAGTCTTAGCCTCATTTTCTCAGCCTTGTCTATGAGTGAGACCGGTTCTATTTGCGGGGAGCTTCCTCCAATGGTTTGCGAGTTTTTGAACATTTTTTCGAACGATCTGCTTGAGCTTCCATTACGGCGAGAAGTTGAGTTTTCCATAGACCTCATTCGGGGACCGCTTTCATTTCTATGCCTTCGTATCGTTTTACACCACCCGAGTTACTAGAGTTGAAGGTGAAGGCCCAAGAGTTGTTGGATAAGGATTTTATTCATCCTAGCATGTCACCTGGGGGAGCTCTGGCGTTGTTTGCAAAGAAGAAGGATGGATCCTTACTATAACGACCCGGCACATACCCTAGTTGTAATAACCCGGTTAGTGACGACCCGTGTAAAGACCCAGCCCAAATCCTGATATTTGTGATGGATAGTCCATGAGGCTATAGAGTACAGAGAAGATTAAAAATCCTAACTCAATTCAAAAATCCTAACTTAACTCGAGAACCCTAAGTTCAGCTCGAAAACTCCAAAAAGATCCAAAATACAGGTAATAAAACCATAGCACCTGGAGAGTTTCCTAACATTCTAAACGAAGTAAATATTATGAAATAATAAATTAAAAATCAAAAAATTCTCACAAATAGAGTAAAATGATCGTTTTGCTCTTAGTACTGCAAAAAGCCTTAAAAATTTAAATTTTAACATATGGATACCCTAAATCAAGGATTTAAGTACTATTTTATAGTAAAAGACAAAATAACATAAAAAATGCCAAAAATTCCACTTAGTGGCCGACCACCTTGGAGGATGTACCAAAAAGTGACTTTTTTTTTCTTTTTAGCTTTAAAAGATCAGAAATGCATTAAATGAAGCATTATGATGATCCCAAACTTGTTGAATAAGTAATATACCTAATAATATAGGGTTATAAGTCAACAAAATCAAATAAATTATTATTGAAGTTCATACACAACAAAATAAGTCCAAATGTCCTATGTTGTCAAAATGGCTTAATTTGACTTAAAAGATTACATCTATTTAATCAATTACTATAAAAACTATGATAATACATGAAAATACTATATTTATCATAAACATACAAAAATAATAAGTCTCAGTGAAAAAAGACACAAAAAAGATATATCAAATTAATTTTTAATGTATTTTCTTGCATAATATGGGCACAAAATCGAGACAAACCCCTTAATTAATGGGGGATTAGATTGTTTTCCCCCAAATAGCCACCTAGATACTTTTAGCTTCACCAAATCTGAATTCTAGCCATCACAACTCACATCAACTCAAATCAAACTCAAAACCTCATTAATGAAGTGAAGAAAAGGAAGCTTCCTATGTACTTCTTGTCCCCCATGTGTTCCCTAGCTTTGCCTATATAAGGAGAGCCAAACAACCTCTTCTCTAAGTGATATTTTCGTACATGAGAGGGGGAGAAACCAGAACACCTTGTTCTTGAGGGTTTGGGACGGTTTGAGGAAGAAGAAGCAAGGAGAAGGAAGAAACTGAAGCGAATTTCGAAAGCTAAGTCCAAACTCATTCTCCACCATTCTTTGATCTCTCGAAGAAAGTAAGTGAAATCTCTAAACCTTATATCTAATATCCCTCGAAACATCCCCCCAACACACCCCTTAAGCCTCTCAAAAATCAAGAACCGAAATTAAACCAAAAATGCGTTGTAGTTGGAAACCTAGGGGCTGTTATGTTTGTGAATGTTATGAGATGTTGTTGTATGTTGTTATCTTTGATATTTATGACATCTAAGTATGCTGGAGCCTTGATATTGAAGTTTGAAACACATGCATGCAAGGAAATAGAACCATAACCTGACATGACACAAGTAGAAGACCTAAACCTCAGAGGCTTGATTTTCTAGAACTTTGATGTTTCTGCCATGAGATTTTAAATACCATAACTCAACGTAGAAAATTTAACTAAGCATGATTTTTTTTGTCCGGAGTTATATTTTTATGTTATATTTCATCCAAAGTTGGTTTCAACTCATTTGCATAACCAGAACTCAAGATATTAAAATTTTACCAAAGTGTGTCATTTTCTGATTAGTCAACAGTATTGACTTGGAAACCCTAGTTTAGAATGAGATCTGAACTTTGGTCAAAACATGAAAGTTGTCGATAATATGTATACCTATCTACCCACAAAAAATGAGAACAAGATATTTAGGTTTGATAGGTCAAAACCTCTTTGAAAATCTCTGTTGATTTTCAGCCCTCGAGGAACATTCTGTCACATATTTTTATATAGCCCAAAACACCTATTTTTAATGATCTATTACGAAAATGGTCTACATGAACTTTGTAGCTAGCATATTGATTTATTTTCTGCCCTAACATCAGACCTTAAATCCTCAGTATGATACCCCAAAATCATTTTAAACCCTCTATCCAAAATCAACTCTGTTGAGTTTTGGTGGCTGACAAAACCTACTTTTTAAATTGGCCAAAAAGTCTAACTTGTGTTAAACAACTACCCTTAGCTATATACCTGAAACTTGCAAGAAACTTGTTAAAGTAGAACATAAAAAAATGGTCTCATTTGGACTTCATTGGGTACCCCAAAACTAAGAACAATAGAAGTTAGTTTTTGATAAAAATCTGGAGTAAATGTTGAACCATTTTGCTTAGAATGAAATGTTCACCCATTTGTCTTAGGTTTTGGCCTTAGTGATAAACATGTGACTTGTAAGATATATTTTTATCTAAATGGTGTATAAAAATCATAGCAAAATTTTAAGTCTAGATATCCCAAAACTTTGTTGGTTCTTTTAATTTAATACTTAAATTTTGGCCTTAAAATTTGTTAGGTGTATGTTGAGTACCTATCATTATGAGACCCTTGTTTTTGTAAGATGGTTGATTGAATTAGTCGATTAATGTTTCTAAGTGAAAGTATGATGATTTAGAACCCATGCGATCATGTTGAATCATATCTTGTGAATTGTAGTTATTACCTCACATACTTGTACTTTATACTTTGCGCGTTATACCATGAATCTTGTCATGCTAGTTGATGTCATGCTGTTGATGGTTATATTTGAGATCCATATCATACATTATTGACATTGTCACTTGCATTCTGGCATATTGGAGTCCATCTGTGCAAACCATTGTGGGGATGGGCTGTGTTGAGATTATTCTTCTTGGTTCTGTACCTAGGGCGTCCCTGGTTACCATTTTT
The DNA here is from genome assembly GCA_034768845.1 of Heliamphora exappendiculata. NCBI lineage: Eukaryota > Viridiplantae > Streptophyta > Magnoliopsida > Ericales > Sarraceniaceae > Heliamphora > Heliamphora exappendiculata. Next base: position 13,542 of record JAOTRH010009030.1, read on the forward strand.
TAAAAATATTTTGGGATGTATTCCCCTTGTACACCCTGGGTGCGTCCCCAGTGTTACAAATTTGGTTTTTACATCCTGGATGCATCCCTAGTGTTTGAAATGGTTTATGGATATTGTTTGGCACCATGGATTTATCGCTAGCATTCTGGTTACGATGGCTTAGACTTGGGTAAGTCCGGAGAGGGCCCAGTTGGGGCAGTTCTAAATTTCTCATCTTGGTACTTTGTATAATGTGAACGTTTCTTAAAATCTCTTAGACTTTGGGTTGACACCGGCGAAGGCATCACGAGTCTTAAGGTGGGACAAACCGCTTGATATATGAAGGCAGTGACAATAAGTTGCTGAGGATAGTGACAATAAGTCCTGAGGCAATGACAATAAGTCCTGAAGAAGTGATAAGGTTGGCCTGGAGTATGGCGCGGACCCCAAGCCGTTGCCATTGAGTAAAATAGCTGTAACATGACGCCAGGCGATGCTGTTACTATTCGCAACGAGGTGCGATGAAGGCTTTGGTGATCAATTACTTGTAAAAGTCTACTTTGGTGATTCCCGACGTGGAATTCCTATTTATAATCTAGGTGCATTTTGGGTTGGGCATCTGCATTTTATACACGCATATTTATTGACTTATCTACTATCCTGTCATAAATTTGTCTGTCTCCTTAACTATAAACTGTACTGGGTGCTTTATGGTATGCGTTGTGGTGAATTTTGTGTTGTAAGATTAGTTAGAAGGTTCGAGTATTTTTCTTTTGAGCCTTGGCTCATGGCATTCGTGCTATAGGTGAGGAGGAGTTCTTAAAGGAAGTATTCCAGAGGGAGAAGAAGAGTTTGAAGAACAAGGTGAGTTCTAAGAGCACGTGGATTTCGCTGATGTATTCTGAGGAGTTGAAGCCTCTATTTTTGTTTTTATATTTAGATTTCTCATGCTTAGTGTAATTGTTGAAATTTCTTGGTGGAGCTGTAATACTTATGTACTTTTGAACAGTTCAGAATTCGTTTATAATTTATTAACTATCGTACGTAAATATAAATGTATGGCTAGTTTATCCCTATGTTTATATTTATGTATGTCCCGGCGTGCCCAGAGGATGAGGCGTCACACTCACGCCTCTGTATCGACTACCGCAAGTTGAACCACGTGACCGTTAAGAACAAGTACTCCACACCCCGTATTGACGATTTTCTTGACCAATTGAAAAGTTCGTGTTATTTTTCAAAAATTGACTTGAGATCAGGCTATCATCGATTGAGGGTCAAGGAGGAGGATATCTCAAACAAGGCTTTTCGCACGCGATATAGGCATTTTTGAGTTTTTAGTTATGCTATTCGGACTGACTAATGCACCAGCGAAATTCACGAATCTTATGAACCATATCTTCCATCCGTACCTCTATAGGTTTGTGGTAGTATTTGTAGATAACATCCTTATTTATTCTCTATCTGAGGAGGAGCATGAAGAGAATCTTCAGATTGCTTAGTAGTTATTGCGGGAGCATCAGTTATACACAAAATATGATAAGTGTGAGTTTTGGTTGCCCGAGGTGAAGTTTTTGGGGCATGTGGTGTCGAAAGATGAAGTGACGGTGGACTCCTCCAAGATAGAAGCGGTGATGAGTTGGGAGAGGCCGAAGAACGTGCTTGAGATTCGGAGTTTCTTGGGCTTAGCGGGTTACTATTGGCGATTTATGAAAGACTTCTCTAGACTTGCAGCACCAATGAGGTGCCTTACGCAGAAGGGAGTCAAGTTTGTGTGGACTGACAGTTGTGAGTTCGCTTTCCAGATGTTGAAGGAGAGATTGACCAGTGCACCTATTCTGATTGTACTGGAAAGGGGACTTGGCTATGCTATGTATTGTGACGCATCACATAAGGAGCTAGGTTATGTGTTAATGTAGGAAGGGAAGGTGGTTGCCAATGGATCGAAGCAGTTGAAGGTTCATGAGAAGAACTATCCTACACATGACTTGGAGCTCACGGCAGTGGTCTTTGCTCTAAAGACTTGGAGGTATTATCTGTATAGGGAACGCTTTGAAGTGTTCTCAGACCATAAGAGTTTGAAGTATCTATTTTTGCAGAAGAACTTGAATTTGCGTCAGAGGAGGTGGATAGAGTTTTTGGGAGATTATGATTTTGATTTACCGTATCATCTAGGCAAGGCCAACGTGGTGGTCAATGCCCTTAGCCGGAAGTCCTTGAGTTCATTAGCGTACGTTGCCATGAGGAAGTGGAGCATGCTTAGGGAGGTTAGTGAGTACGACCAACGCCTTGGTAAGTTCAGTGATTGTGCTACATCGTTCACGGTCATGTCTCAGCCCACCTTTTTCCAGCGCATTGTAGAGTCTTAACGACATGATGCAGAGAGCCTAATGTTTAGAGATCGAGTTTTTAGTGGCGAGAATGTCAATGAGTGGACTATCCATTTCGACCAAAGTTTGAGGTTTACAAGGAGGATCTTCATGCCAAAGTCGTATCGTGGCGATGTGCTTCGTGAGTTTCATCACTCTCGCCTTGCAGTGCATCTGGGTGACACATGATATACATAGACAGTTTTGGTGGCAGGGCATGAAGAAAGACGTTGCTCTTTTTGTTTCACGTTGCCTTACTTGCCAGCAGGTGAAGGTCGAGTATTAGAGGTCGGCGGGTATGTTGCAGCCATTGTCTGTGTCTAAGTGGAAATGGGAGAATATTACCATGGACTTTATATCGAGACTTTCCAAGTCGCCTAACGGGTGTGATGCCTTTTAGGTTGTGGTGGATAGATTGACCAAGTATGCACACTTCCTTCCTATCAGCATAACAGATTCAATTGATAAGCTTAGTAAGCTTTATGTGAGTGAGATTGCCAGACTCCATAGAGTGCCAGTTTCTATTGTCTCAGACCGAGATCTCCGCTTCACTTCACGTTTTTGGCAGAGTTTGAAATCAGTAATGGAGAAGAGTCTACATCTCAATACTACTTTCCACCCTTAGACGGATGGCCAATCGAAGCGCACCATTTAGATACTCGAGGATAGGTTGAGAGCATATGTTCTAGACTTTCGTGGGTTATGGGAAGACCATTTGCCATTAGTGAAGTTCACCTACAATAACAGTTACCAGTCGAGTATTGAGATGACGCCTTATGAGGCATTGTATAGTAGACATTGTAGGTTACTTGTTTATTGGGCCGATATTGGGGAGACGGCAATGTTGGGGCCTTAGCTTGTACAAGAGACCATGGAGAAGGTTATCGCAATCCGTAAACATTTAGTGACCTCGCAGACTCGTCAAAAAGGCTATGTAGATAAGAGGAGGAGACCATTAGCGTTTGAGGTGGGAGATCATGTGTTTTTGAAGGTCTCGCCATGAAAGGGTTTGATGAGATTTAGGAAGAGTGAAAAGCTATCACCGCGTTTCATCAGGCCGTTTGAGATCCTTGATAAGATCTAGGAGGTGGCCTATCGCCTTGCCTTAACCTCGCAGTTAGCCTCTGTGCATAACGTTTTTCATATATTCATGTTACGTAAGTATGAGTCGGACCCATCTCGTAACTTAGATTGGGCTGAGTTGAGAGTAGAGGACGAAATCACCTATGAGGAGAGACCGATGAAAATTCTTGAAACCAAGGAACAAGTTCTATAAGGGAGGACCATTGCGTATGTGAAAATTTTGTGGCATCACCTCAGCATTGAAGAAGCTACGTGAGAACGGGAGTCAGAAGCTCATGAGAAGTATCATGAGTTGTTAGATTCTTGATGTGTGTCTAATTTTGCAGGCGAAATTCTCTAAGTGGGTGAGGTTGTAGGAACCCGGTCCCTTATAATTTAAAAGGATTAATTAAAACTTGTTGTGACGTGTTCAGTGGAACGTTTAATTCTGGGAAAGAAATTTAAGATTTGATCTTAGTTTTAATTGTTGATAATAATTATGTACTCGAGTATGTATAAAAATAATTATTGTGAAATGATTGAATGAGTCTTGAGGCATTGAAATAACATTTGAGAAACCATGTATGTTTTCTTTTCTTAGTGTGCCTTCCAACGAGGGACCGATTGATCGGTGTCGAGATCGATTGATTAGTCTGTGACAAAGAGCAACTTTAAGTTAAGATTTTGGGGCTTTTCTCTCATTCCACAACTTCTCCTTCTCTCTCTAGAACGAAAAGAAAATCTTAGTGTTGGGTTTGGTGGTCTCCTAAAGCATTCCTAACTCCCCAAGAGTGGATCTCTTACCTCTCTCCCGAGTGAACACCCGTTGGAGAGTGAAGGCATGCGTTGGAAGCTCCACCTTTGTCATGTAATTGGAGATTTGGTGGATCGAAGCTTGCTTGGGTTGATTTCTTGTGGTTTGAGCATAAAAAATGTAGTATCTATAACTATTTATGAAGCTTTATTTGATATGTGTTGTATATTTTGGGTTTATACATAAAAATGTGAAAAACCTATGTTTTGGAAACATTAGGTTATGGTTTAGAGTTAAAGCATGGTAAATCTTGTGATTTTAGGTAACTTATGGTTTTGATCTTGGTCGTACCATGTGGGAGCTGTTAACTTATATTTTGGAAAGTTAGGGTTTAGTGATTATCAAAATCATGGAGATTTGGAGATTTTTTGGTTGTTGGAGCTGAATGGTAAAATTGGTTGAATTTTTGATAAATTAGGACTTGTTTTATCTTATTAAATAAATAAATTCTATGAATCTTAGGAAAAGATGAAAATGGTGTAATATTGAGTTGATAAATTTGAATAAATTTCATGAATTGATAGTATATGACATGGGAATTGATTGTATCTCCTTATGTTAATTCAAGTATGAAATTGATAAAGCTAATTGAATTGATAAAGCTAATGGAAACCTTAATAGTGTTGGGTTTGGCGAGAGGAACTAAGTTGACGGTTGGACTTACGTTGGTTTAATTGTGAATGACTTAATTAAAGTATTGTGTAAATGATTTGGGTAATTAAGTTTGGGCACGAGTTTCTCCTCGGTGAAAGACCGAAAACTTGCGCAATGTAAGGTAGACTCTTTCTTCGGGTTAATCCCCATAAAAGCGTGTTCTTAGGTAGCCACCCATCGATATTTTCGAGAGGAATCGAAAATGTGTGCTTTCCATGCTGGGCTACAGAATGGGTATTTATTTATTGAGTCTCGTGTGGCTCGGTGGTGATAAATACGTCTAGGTCTATAAGCGTCATTTGACCTTGGGTTAACACATGATTTGTACACGAATGGGTTAACACAAACTCTAATTTACTAAAATTCAAGTCAAATTCATCATTTGAGTTCAGCAACCCTAAAAACCCCAATTTGTTAAAGGTTTAATCCAATCAACACCCTAATTCCTCATTTCACGAAGTAATGTATCACCAACAACAACAAGAAAGTAGATTTAACATAAATCATACTTAAATCTATTAACTACCATGCTTTAAAATCGAACCCCAATCTAGGGTTTCAAAAACATACATATTTATGCTTTTATGTAAATACAACAAGGTATACAACCTATATCCATACAATGAACAAAGTTAGTTTTAGATCCTACCACTTGGATGGAAAATTCACAAGAATTAAGCTCTAACAAGTTCTAAGGATGAAAACCTTCAACCGAACGGTGAGATGAACTTTCATCGACGTAAAATCGAGAGGAGAGCAAGAGATGGTCTCCAATGGGGTGCAAGAGGAGCTTAAGAGACCTCCAATGGGTGTTCTAGGGCTAGGGTTTCAAGTTTTAGAGAGAGGGAGGAAAGAAGAAATGAGTAGAATAAAAGAAAGTGAGCTAAACCCGTCACTTAAATTCTTCTATGCCGACAGTCTGCTCGAGCAGATTCGTGACCACTCAAACAGTCACCGCTGTATGAAATCCGAAGAAATTAACCATACTTGGTTTCAAATTTTAAGTCAAAGATCTCAAAACTCATCCAAATAACTCACAATAATTCTCCTCATGCATTACTAAGCATACACTTATCATCGTCAATCATTATCATAATTAAATTTTAATTCTTTCATACAATTAAACACTTAACTATTTTTCACCAAAAGTCTCATAATAATGTATAATTAATCATTACAAAATAAAAATGGACCGAGTCCCTACAATTTCCCCCCTTAGGAATTTATGTCACCGAAATTCAGCATGCGTCAAAAAGTAAACAACTCGGGGTACTTCAAGCTAACTTCCGACTCTTGCTCCCATGTAGCTTCTTCAACACTGTGATGAAGCTAAAAAACCTTTACATAAGCAATGGTTCTCTCTCATAGGACTCGCTTCTTACTATCTAAGATTCTTACTAGTCTCGCCTCATAGGTAATGTCGTCCTCAACCTTCAACTCGGTCCAATCCAAAACATGTGAAGGGTCTAGTTCGTATTTACACAACATGGATACATGGAACACGTTATGCATGGATGCTAACTATGGTGGTAAGACAAGGCGATAGGCCACCTCTCTGATCCTCTCAAGAATCTCAAGCGACCCGATAAAATGTGGCAATAAATTTTCGTTCTTCTTGAACCTCATAAACCCCTTCCGTGGAGAGACCTTCAAGAACACATGGTCTCCCACCTTAAATTCCAATGGCCTCCTCATCTTGCCTACATAACTTTTTTGACAGTTTTGGGCAGTCACTAAACGCTCCCAAATCGCAATGATCTTCTCAGTGGTCTCACGCACAAGCTTAAGCCCCAACACAGTCGTCTCCCCAACGTCGGCTTAACAAATCGATGACCTACAAGGTCTACCATACAACGCCTCATAAGGCGCCTTCTCCATGCTCGATTGATAACTGTTATTGTAAACGAATTTCACCAATGGAAAATGATCCTCCCATGATCCATGAAAGTCTAGAGTGCATAACTGAACATGTCTTCAAGTATCTGAATGGTACGCTCCGAATGGCCATCTGTCTGAGAATAGAAAGTAGTACTGAGAAGTAAACTCGTCCCCATAGCTGACTGCAAACTCTGCCAAAAGTATGAGGTAAAACGGGGGTTTCGATTTGACACAATGGAAACTGAAACTCCATGGAGTCTAGCTATCTCGCTCACATACAATCTGCTAAACTTATCTACTAAATCCGTTATGCGAATAGGGAGAAAGTGCGCAGACTTAGTCAACCTATCAACCACAACCCAAACAGCGTCATGCCCCACCAGTAACCTCGAAAGTCCCTAAACGAAATCCATGGTGATATTCTCCTACTTCTACTTCAATACTGGCAACGACTACAATAACTATGTTGGTCTCTGGTGCTTGGCCTTCACTTGCTGGCAAGTAAGGCAATGTGAAACGAAAAGCGCAATGTCCTTCTTCATACCCTTCCATCAGAATTGCCTACGTAAATCATGGTACCTTTTAGTGCCACCCGAATGCACTGCAAGACGAGAATGATGAAACTCACAGAGCACGTCATCACGACATGACTTTGTCACGAAGATCCTCCTTATGAACCTCAAACTCTGATCGGAGTGAATAGTCCACTCCTTGGCATCCTCGCCACTCGAGACTCGCTCCCAGGACATCAGGTCCTTCGCATCCTGCTATTGAGCGTCCACAACGCAATGGACAAGGATGGGTTGAAAAACTACCGTGAACAAGGTAGCATAGTCGCTAGTCTCACCAAGATGTAAGTCGTATTCACCAATCTCTCCGAGCATACTCCACTCTCTAACAGCAACATGAGCTAAAGAACTCAAGGATTTTTGACTGAGGGCATCGGCCACCATGTTGGCCTTACTCGGATGATACTGCAAATCAAAATAATAGTCACCTAAAAACTCTATCCACCTCCTCTAATGCAAATTTAGATCCTTCTGCAAAAATAGATACTTCAAACTCTTATGGTCAGAAAACACCTCAAAGCGCTCTCCATACAAGTAGTGCCTCCAGGTCTTTAGAGAAATGACCACTACCGTAAGCTCCAAGTTCTATGTAGGATTGTTCTTTCCGTGCATCTTCAACTGTCTCAATCTGTAAGCAACCACCTTGCCTTGTTGCATCAACACGCAACGCAACCCCTATGAGACGCATCACAATGGAGGGCATAGCTAAGTCCTCTCTCTGGTACGCAACGCACTCCAAGTTCTCTGGTACGCATCACAATGCGCTGAGTAACCTCTTCTTCAATGTTTGAAAGGCGAGCTCACAACTGTCATTCCACACGAATTTAATTCCCTTTCACGTGAGGTGTGTCATAGGTGCCGCAAGCCTAGAAAAGTCCTTCACAAACCGACGATAATAACCCGCTAAACCTAAGAAACTCTGAATCTCGAACATATTCTTCAGTCTCTCCCAACCCATCACAGCTTTTATTTTAAAAGAATCCACTGCTACCCCATCTCCCGATACTACATGCCCTAAAAATTTAACCTCGGGTAATCAAAATTCACACTTTTCATATTTTACTTATAAACGATACTCCTGCAACAACTGTAAGGCAATCTCAAGATGCTCCTCATGCACCTCCTTTGACGGTGAATAAACGAGAATGTCATCCACAAAAACTATCACAAACCTATTGAGGTATGAGTGAAAGATACAGTTCATGAGATCCATGAACGTTGCCGGCGCATTAGTCAGTCCAAATGGCATGCCTAAAAACTCAAAATGCCCATAACAGGTACGAAAAGTTACCTTCTGGATATCCTCCTCCTTGACCCGCAATTGATGATAACTTGATCTCAAATCTATCTTGGAGAAACAACACGAGCCCTTCAATTGATCAAATAAATCATTGCTACGAGGCATAGGGTACTTGTTCTCAACGGTCACATGATTTAGCTTACGGTAATCAATATATATGTGCAAGGATCCATCATTCTTCTTCACAAATAATACTAGAGATCCATAAGGCGACACACTAAGATAGATAAAATATTTATCCAACAACTCTTAGACATGTACCTTCAACTCTAGCCACTCGGCTGGTGCAAAACGGTATGAGAACATAAAAATAGGGACGATCCCTGGAATGAGATCAATGGAAAACTCAATTTTTTTCCATGACGGAAGCTCAATCAAATCATCTGGGAAGACATTCGAAAACTCACAAACAACGAGAGGAAGCTCCCCCACGAGTGAAGTTAGTCTCACTCATAGATAAGGCAGAGAAAATGAGGCTAAGGCTATCATGGTCCTGTAAACTATGAGATCTAGGCACTAAACCGCCGTCCCGAACACCCACAAAATAAAAGAAATCTCCTTCCAGTGTGCATATAAACACTCGTCGCCGATCACATCCGATAAAAGCGCAAAAGGAGATCCACCAGTCCATCCCTAATATGATATCAAACAAAGCCATATCGAGCACAATAAAATCGAACACTAGACTGTGGTCGGTTATCTCCATTTCGAAGGCTCTATAAATACGTCTCAACACGGTAGTCCCACCAATCGGTGTCTCTACACATAAGGCACTACTCAAGACGTCTACCTCTAACCCCAACGCAGATGCTGCAGATGAGATGAATGAATGCAATGCTCTAGTGTCAATAAGAATACTGGCTCAAGAACGGTACACTAGAAAGGTATCCTGAATGATCGACGAACTAGATGTGGTATTCGACACGGCATGTGCCACCAAAGTATTGGGTCATGTGAGGGCACACACTCGTCCTTGGTTATCTAGAATAATATTTAAAGTAAAATGTCACTCAACCGCATTCTCTTTCAAGAGACATGGGTTTAATGGACTACTACGAGGTAGAACAATTGCGATCAACGTAGCGAACTGCTCAGCCAGGGCAACGATTAACTCTTTTATTTGTATCAAATTTTCCTCTACTTGATCATGTCGTTTAAGATCATCTTGCGTCATTTTATTTTACTTAATTTTTATCTCAATCCTATTAAATTCCTAATTAATAAAA
>JAOTRH010009041.1:0-23390 GCA_034768845.1 Heliamphora exappendiculata
AAAATTGTACCTCTACATAATGATAAATATTTTCAATGAAGAAAATGAATTAAGCCTCCGAAAACTCCGAAATCCTACAAAAAGAAATCACCGTTAGCGTCCCGACCGGTAATGACCGACCGAAGACACTCTGATACTTAAGTTAGCCACAATTATGGTAGAAAGTAATATCATGCTTGTACAGACATATGATTGCGTGCCTTTACTCGTAGAATTTTATTTTTATTTATAGGACAAGAGTTTTTTTTCATCAAGGATTCTAATTATTATTTTGAGTTATTTAAAAATTTATCATTTCACATCTTTTAATGTCATTTAATCTCTTTAAAGAAATGTGATTTTATCTTTATTGGAGAAATTTATCCCCTCCAATTACCCCCAGCTTCTACTTTCTTTTATTGTAATAAAAAAGAGTGAAAGCTTTTGTTTGTTCGGATAGACTTCAAACTATTCGGATAAATTTTGAACTTAACCTTTTACGCTATTTTTTTTCAAGTATGGGATGAACTTCTACACGAGGGGGTAACTCTGTTTGGATAGATTTCGAACATAGCCACTTAGGCTATCCCTTCCCAAGTATGGGATGAACTTCCATACAAGGGACTAATATTGTTCGGAAAAACTTCAAACTTAACCTCTTAGGCTATTTCTTCCCGAATATAGGATGAACTTCCATACAAGGGGATAATTATGTTTGGATAGATTTCGAACTTAGCCTCTTAGACTATTTTTTTTCGAGTATGGGATGAACTTCCATACAAGGAGATAATTATGATCGGATAAATTTTGAACTTAGCCTCTTGGGCTATTTCTTCTCGAGTATGGGATGAACTTCCATGCAAGGGGCTAATGCAGTTTGGATAGACTTCGAACTTAGCCACTTAGGCTATTTCTTCTAAAGTATGGGTTGAGCTTCCATACAAGGGGATAATTCTCGGTATTGTCGCATAGACGCAGATTGTTTGAACATGTGCCTCTCTCGCCTATGTGCTTCTTTCTATGTCAAGATATAATAGCAGCTCCAATCATTCCAAGGAGTCCATATTTTGCCATCACTGCTGAGAGAGAAGAAAAACATATTGCTCTGTTGCTGCTGTTACCTGATGACTGACTGTGAATTTTACTGGAGCATAGGTTGTGTTGACTGTTGAATAGAAGACTACAAATTTTGTTGAAGGCTAGTTAATGGAGCTTGTTGCATGACAGAAGGCTGCATAACAGATTGCTGGAAGATTACAATTGAGTAGATTGTATTAAGTTATGTTGCTATTGCGACTATTATAACTGCAAGTAAAGTTGCATATGTGCATTCAGGAGACTTTCATGCTGATGATATTTATGTTTCATAAGTTGCTGTTGTATCTGTTGCTAGTAAAAATAATACTGTGGATTTTGACATTGCTTAAGAAAATGCACATGTGTAAAGCGAGTGATTAAAAAATATTAGATATGCAATTATATGGCATGCATGTTTTAAATAATATACTGATAAAAGAAAATATTATAGAGGGAGAGATGAGAGAAGTGATGCTTTCTTTTTATTTTGATCTCCATGAGGGTTTATTGTGGCAAGAATGTAAGTGTTCTTACTTGGTCTGCCTCTGGTTTTTGCTAATATACTTTCTGCTTTTTAGTTATTGAGAATGTCAGAGTTGGGAGGTCTTGGCTGATAGTCTTGGCATTGTTCCTCAGAATATTTAGTAGAGCTAAATAAATTAAACTAAGTTTAGATTTTACCGGTTGACAAACGATACCGTTGGTTAACAAGAATCAAATGTCGAGTGTATGCCCTTCAAATTTCATGATAATCGGACTTCGTTTGGGTTCCGATCTATGGGCAAAAATAGGCTGTTTTCTCCAAATATTTAGTAGAGCCAAATAAAATAAATCAAGTTTAGATCTCACTGGTTGACAAACGATACCGTTGGCTAACAAGATTTAAGTGTCAAGAGTATGCCCCTTAAATTTCATGATGATCGGACTTCGTTTGGCTTCCGATCTATAGGCAAAATAGGCTGTTTTCTCCAAATATTTAGTAGAGCCAAATAAATTAAACCAAGTTTAAATCTCACCGGTTAACAAACGATACCATTGGTTAACAAGAATAAGTGTTGAGAGTATGCCTCTTAAATTTCATGATGATTGGACTTCGTTTGGCTTCCGATCTATGAGCAAAAATAGGCTATTTTTTCTTTACTAACTTCTTCTCAGCGCACTGTTGCTATGCGCAATCTTTAATTGCTGAGCCTTGATTTGGATCGGCGCACTGTTGCCATGCGCTTCTGTGATGTGTTTGATCTTTGATTATTATGGATATTAACTTCTAAGTTCTCGTATTACTCCAAGTACGGTGTGATCGTCTTCTTTGTTTTTATTTTTTCGTTTTTACATACGGTACCAAATTATAAGGGAAAAAAATCGTACATCTACATAATGATGAATATTTTCAACAAAAAAGACGAATCGAACATTCGAGAACTCCGAAATCTTACAAAAAGATAGCACTGTTAGCGCCCTAATCGGTCGTGACCGACCGTAGGCATTTCAATATTTAAGTTAACCACAATCATGATAAAAAATAATATTATATTTGTATAGACATATAATTACGTACTTTTACCCGTAGAGTTCGGTTTTTATTTACAGGACAATAATTTTTTTTTATCAAAAATTCTAATTATTATTTTGAGTTATTTAAAAATTTCTCATTTCACATATTTTGATGTTATCTTATCTTTTTAAAGAAATATGATTTTATTTTTATTAGAGAAATTTATCCCCTCCATATATATATATATATATATATATAGGAGATGAAAGCCCAATGTTTGTAATTGGTATCAACTAAATATTATTGTTACAAAATAAATTAATTCTTAAAAAATTATATTGTGGTGTTTGACATTAATTCTGATGCTAGTATCTTATAGATACTAACAAGTATTAAAAGTTGTAAGTGTTTAGACCTCGCTTGGGATTACTTAAAAATTAATTTTTTTTTTACAAAAAAGTCTGTTTTAAACCATTTGATTTATAAAAAAGTCAATTAATTTTTTTAATTTCTTTTTCTTAAAAAAACTTATACACATTTTTAACACTCTAAAAATGAATTACTATAATATCATCAATAGGTTGCTAGAGATTCCTTTTTGCTTTGGCAAGTCCCATCTCTCTCCACGTGTTTTGGGATAATTTCAGGCCATTTTGGGATCATTTCAGGCAATTTCAAGCAATTTTATACCCTTCTCTGCAGCCCTACTGCATACATCTCTCTCGACGACCCAAAGCACCCGCTGAACCTACTACCGCATCCCTTCCTCTCTCTTTTTCTATGGACCCATTACTAGCTATTAAGGCTTTGTTTAGTTTATCTTTTTCTGTGGTTTTTTTTTTGGTGATTTTTTGGATTAATTTTTTTATTTTATTGATTTATCATAATAAAATAAATTTAAAAGTATAACCATTTTAAAAAAAATTGAAAAAAATTCACGAAAAACGAAAAAAATCACATAAAAACCTAAAAATAGCCTTTTTTTTTTCTATCTTATTTGATTTTTATTTTTCTAATTTTTTATAACGAGAGGCAAAAACGTCAAGAATGCGGACTATTATACCTTTTAAAACTTTTTTTAATCAAGACTGAGTGAACTTTTTTTTATATAACTTAATCAAACTATTAATCTAATAAACTATATTTTATATTATTTATTTTTCGCATTTACTGAATTTTGTTATAATATAATCAATTTTTTTTTTTACTATTTGGAAACATGCGGAGGTATATAGTCGCATAATAAAGTATTCTTTAACGCCTGTGATTTTTCTTTTTTTAAAAAAGGCTTCGGTCATATATTATTTAATTTTTTTAGTGCATAAAATCTAGCAAAGCAAAGAATTAGTCACAAGTCACAATTTCTTTAATTTTTTTTATTATGTATTTGGTCAATTTTTTTGTTAAAATTAAAATTTTAAATATTTTAGTTGATTGTGACAAAAGACAAAATCTAGCAAAACAAAGAATTAGCCACAAGTAACAATTTCTCTCTTTCCTACTAAACCCCAGTTTTAGTTATCTTTCTCACATGCTTCAGCTATTTCAAACACTGAACATCCATGGCCAAGCTTTAATATCTCTAACACTGAAGCTTTTTTTTTTTCTCAATAAATATATTATTTAAATATATGTTTGCTTGAAGGTTTTGAACTATTTTTTTCTCATCCACTGGCTGTATACCCAATCAATGGTTTAGAGTGATGCGAAGAAGAGGAGGAAGAGCTGGCAATGGAGGAGAGTAAAATAGTATCCTGAGAGAGAAATGATGAGAAAAAGTGTCAGTTTTTATGATATACGTTTTGATGAGAAATAGTGTTACTTTTGCTCTTTTATCTTGGAATGTTTCTTAGACTCTCACTTATCTCGCGCCAAAAGTGTTTGATTCAATATTAATTTAGTCGTTACTATCGAACTTCTCCCATATTAACTAATTTTAATTTTTTAGATTTATCAGTTAATCATGGCACAACATCGTTGTTACTTAGTTATCATTATCAAACTCTTCCCCATGTTAATTTTTATTGTTAATTTTTGTTTTTACTTAGTTCTAATTGTGTTAGAGTATTTGAAAAGAATAATTAATTTTAATTAATTTAAATTATATTAGGAGTGAATTTAGGCACCCACTGATTATATACTTAGTTTTTTTAACATTTTAAGGAATCTTTGATTCAAAGTTTTTTTCCCAATCATTCACCCCTAAAATTCATTGCAACTTTTGCTATCTTTTACCGTGTGCTCTCTTGGAAAAACCCTTCTAGCTTCGTGTTCGATAAGATCTATGCACGAAAACATAAAGGATCATATGAATGAATAAGCATGGATTAGTAATTTCAGAATTAACTGATGTGCATTATTAAATACTTTAGATTAGATGACTTTACTTTAAATTTTATGTTTATTTACTTCAAATTTTATGAAATTTTAAATTTTGAAATTTTATGGAATAAGTAGTTATTACTACCAATTTAATCTAATCTTTTTTTTTTATTTTCATAAAAATTGGTTATGACAAGCAAGCTTTTATAAGAGAAACTTGACATTATTCTTACATTTAAGAAGTGCGCAACTGTGTAAATACAAAATTTAATTTTTTTGTCACAAATTTACATCTGGCATTTTTTTTCTTCAGAATTTAACTTAAAAATTTAATTTGTTTATTGCTTGGTTCAGCCCACATCATTATTGTTTTCAATGGGTTTGTAATAGAAATATTGGATATGTTTGGATTGTTGGATTAGAAGATCGAACTAAACTATTAGTTTAAGAGATTACTTAATCCCATATTTGTTTAATAAAATAATTAGTTCGGATGTGTAACACCCCTACTTTTTTTATGGGAACGATATTATTCGTTTTGGAAAAAAATTTTTACGGTTTTGTTCTTTCTAAAAGGTCACGCATCCTTGCATTACCCCAGCGTGAGCACGTTTAACTGTAGAGATCTGTTAGGATCTCTATCACCTGGGAAAATACCTCATTATTATGTAGGAGTCTAGGGATTTTTCTTTGTAACCTAGGAACTCTCTCTCCCTTTTTGATGTGGGATATCAAGATATCACAATCCACCCCCTTAGGACTGCACGTCCCCGTGCAGTAGCTTGCTAGCTCTGGTAGCCTGCCAGTCCTTATTGACCCACCCACATGAAACACGAGACGGTAGGGATCCACACTCGGAGGAGGGAAGAGTCGGCTCTGATACTATTTATAGCACCCCAACCTTTCTCATGGCAACGATATTGTCTGCTTTAGGCAAAGCTCTCACGATTTTGTCATTTCCAGGAGGTCACCCATCCTTGCATTACTCCAACGTGAGCATGCTTAATTGCGGAGTTCTGTTAGGGTCTTTATCACTTGAGAAAATACCTCATTACTATGTAGGGGTCTAGGATTTTTTTTGTAGCCCAAGAACTCTCTCTCTCTTTCCGATATGGGATACCAGGATATCACAGAATATACTTAGAACGTGACCTAAATATGGGGGCCTCAAGTTCGAGAATGAGCAATGTCTTTTTCGCCATAGTGTGCTTGTAGAGGGGGTGCACTACGGAGTTAGTTGGATTAGTCTGACCAAAAAATGATTAGGATACTCTTAACTTGAAAAAAAATAAAATAACGGTTAGACTAATTATCTTGAATGACTTCCAATATCATGGATTAGGGGATAACGAGTCCCATAGGAAGAGCTAGAATACATAGTCCAGGGATTAAAAAAATTCATAAGATTAAATATAAAATTATCTATTTACTCTCAAATCCTCAAATTGGAAGCCCTAGCTGTCACGCCCCAAACTCGGATCACGTGAACTATTTAAGAAAAACCCATTTTGTGATTCCAAGATCTACCAAAACCACTCGAGCCTAAACGGGTCTAAGAACATAAATCAAAAACGAATTCAAAACCTTTGAAAAATGCACTTTTGAGGATTCATTTTAGGTAAAAGAAGGATCCAAAAGAATATAGTCAATCTCCCAAGAGCAAAGTCTGTAAACCAAAACAACAAAGTTTTCAAAATCTGCTCAGACCGCTTGATCGGTCTCAAGACCGCTCGAGCAGTCATTACCTATTCTCAGTTCTTCCGCCTGCCTGT
Source organism: Heliamphora exappendiculata (assembly GCA_034768845.1). Classification (NCBI taxonomy): domain Eukaryota; kingdom Viridiplantae; phylum Streptophyta; class Magnoliopsida; order Ericales; family Sarraceniaceae; genus Heliamphora; species Heliamphora exappendiculata. The sequence continues at coordinate 6,646 of JAOTRH010009041.1, forward strand.
AAATCGACAAAGAGCTCACTTTGACCGCTCGATAGACCGCTCGAGCAATCCATCGAGTGATCTCTGGACCATTTTTCAAAACCCAACTTTTGAAACCCAATACTTAACTCATTTCTAACTTTTTGAAAACCTTCAAGGCAACACCAAGCAAACTAAAACATGTTAGAAGATGATTCAAAACCTTTCTCGAGGCACAAGAGTTAATATTAAACATAAAACCAATCGAAAACTGTTTAGTACGATTATGAAACTAAAACAGCCAACCGATAATTCCTCTCATAAGCTATACAAACATGTATGCAATTCGGACCACAACCTTAAGGCTTACAAAACATATGCTTTTAAGTCCTAAATCATATTACACCATTACATTATCCAACATCAAAATCAATATAAACTATCAAAAAACAAAATTAAGAGTTTTATAGTTCGCTACCTCTAAGGCTCCTCCTAATCAAACCACATGATCATTTTCACCTGAAAGGTTTTAAATCCCACAATGTGAGTCAAAACTCAATAAGAACAGACTAGTATAAATTAAAAGCATAATATGGAATCACGGATTATATGAATAACTCGACTACACAAGTTTCAAAACAGTTTTTCATCATCAAAACAACAAGTTTTTATATAATTCAGTAACGTACAACAGTTTAATAATCATAAACAACACGTTATTTTCGAACCAGGTTTCTGTAGGAGGCAAACTACTAAGATCATGGATTTGTAAACAATTTTAAAAAAAAAACTTGACGGGCAATCGCTGAAATAGGCTTCAGATAAATTTTTTTTATGTCGAACGATCAAAATAAAACCCATGTCACTACAATTAATTTAGATGAATACCTTTTTGGTCATTTTTTCAACTACGAACTTTGATTCTCCGAGTTAAAGCTCCAAACAAACATTCTACTGTATTCTCGATGCGATTCTCGAATGTAGTGTGGGTTACGATACTTCGAGAATTGATACCAGTAAAATCTAAATAACCTTAATCTTGAAAGACAACTTATGAATTTGGTTCAACCAACCCGCATATTTATAAATTACAGCAGGGACCTGTAAAGTAATTATGATATAGACTTCTAGTGTGACCTAAATACCCTTCCAGTGATTTCTGCAAATATGCAAACCTCTCAGCGGTTTCTGTAATTATGAACACCTTGTAGCGATATTTGCAATTTTCATAAAACTCTAAATTATAATTCATACCACTAAAGAATTGTAATTGCACTCCTATCCATAATCTTAGGACCAATTTGCATTAAGCTCTTGTTATTAAATGCTTAACTCATCTCCCTACGTTAAGATTCTCAATACCCGTCAATTAAATTTAATTATTGACAATTTAATTTAATCGGCATCTTAAAAAATTTTTAAACCCTTCCGCTTAACTTATTTGACTGCCGAATAATTAAATCTACCTGTAGAATTTGGCCAAGTCAAAACTTATAAACTTCCTTAAGGGGATATCGTCAATCCCGAATAATCGAGACGTGAATTCCGTCAATAATTAATATTCACCATACAATTAATACCGCTATCTAACTCATCGGGACTATAAATCCATAAAAAATTACACCCTCTAATGAATCAAAATAATGAATATTAAATATACGCAAGTAATAATCATTTCAAGATTAAGAACAAAAATACTCATAATAACCTTGAGGTATGAATTAATTTATATAATCAGTATAAAATTAATTACCCTAATGTGGTCCTATTCAATACACTCAAAGTGTACTAGCACAGAGAGTCAGAATAATAGATGACGTTATTATCTATTTTTCATAACCAAGACAGGCCTACTAAAACTCTATGGTATAGTCGTACCGATGGTTTATCCAATTCCTTCAAAATTGTGAACAAAAACTTATATTCTGCAAGAACTTGTAATTTAGTCTTCTGTGTGCAAGTCATACTCTACACACCAGATTAAATACTGTATAGATTAAAGGACATCCATGTATAATATTAAAAAAATGATATTGCATTCATTGCTCATTAAGATTCTCATAAAATAAAAAAATAATTTTATTAAAATAAAATTAAATACTAAAACCAAATAAAATATATGATTTCTAGTATATAACTATGACAATCTTCCAATTATACTAAAAACTATGCTGCCATACATCTGACTTCCATGCCCTCTACATGACTATCAAAAGTCTTAGCTAGCCAGCTCTTTATAAAAAGATCTGCAAGGTTGTCTCCTGATGCAATTTTGGTCACAACAACATCACCCTTTTGTACAATTTCTCGTATCAGGTGATACTTACGCTCAATCTATTTTTCTTTCTTGTGGATTCTTGGTTCTTTCGAGTTTACAACTACTCCGCTATTACCAGAATAAAGTGTAATAACCGATTGAACTAAAGGCACCACATCTAGATCTAACAGTACGTTCTTAAGCCAAACAGCCTCCTTAGCTGCTTCAGGAGCTGCCAAGTACTCGGCCTCCATGGTGGAATCAATAATACAGGACTGCTTGATACTCCTCCAACTTATAGCTCCGCCTTCCAAGGTAAACACATATCTTGAGGTAGACTTACAAGAATCTTTATCTGACTAGAAGTCATTGTCTATGTACCCCAAAGATACTAGGCTGTCTGCCTGCTAAACTAACATATAATTTTTAGTCCTTATCAGGTACTTGATTATATTCTTTACCGCAGTCCAATACTTCTACTTTAGATTAGATTGATATCTGCTAACCATGCCAACAACAAAGCAGATGTCGGGTCTAGTACAAAGCATAGCATACATTATACGTTCTACTATCGAACCATAAGGAACCGCATTCATCTTCTCTATCTCATTGGGCATTTTAAGACACTGATCCTTAGATAGAGTGATTCCATGCCTAAAAAGGAGAAATCCTTTCTTAGAATCCTGCATGCTAAAATGAGAAAGGATATAATCGATATACTTTGCTTGTGATATGCCCAACACCCTTTATTTTTGATCTCACAAAACCTTGATCTTAAAGACGTGTCTGGCTTATTTCAAGTCCTTCATATCAAACTGCCCAGATAACCATACTTTTACTGAAGATAACAGCCCCACATCATTTTTGATGAGGAAGATATCATCTATATAAAGACTAAAAAGACCACCACGCTTCTATCACGCTTCTTGTACACGCGGGGCTCATCTGGACTCTGATCAAAATCATAAGACTTTATGACTTGATCAAATCGAGTATTCCAAAATTTCGATGCTTGCTTAAGTCCATAAATGGATCTCTTAAGCTTGCACAACATGTGCTCCTAGCCTTTTGCTATGAAACCGTCTGGTTGTACCATATAGATACACTCGTCGAGACTTCCATTAAGAAAAGTTGTCTTAATATCTATTTGTCAAATTTTATAATCAAAATGAGCCGTAATGGATAAGAGAATTCGGATAGACTTAAGCACGGCTACCAGCAAAATTTTTTTTTCATATTTGATCCCTTCTTTTTGAGTAAACCCTTTTGCAACAAGCCTGGCTTTGAAGGTTTCAACATTTTCGTCTACTCTTTTTTTTTTCTTGTAAATCCACTTACATTCGATAAATTTTATCCCTTCACCAGGTGGTTCTACAAGTTTCCAGACTTGATTAGAATACATAGACTCCATCTCTGAATTCATATTCTTTTGCTAAAAATCTACATCTTTGTCATAGAGTACTTTATTGTAGTTATAGGATTTGGTATCCAATTCTACGGGGATCTTATCAAAAGATTCTCTCAAGAACATATACTGATCGGATTGATGAACAACCCTCCTACTATGATGAGGCACTCCCTGCGTTTGTGTACTAGCAGTAACACGCTGTGTAAAATCTAAACCCTGTGCACCATTACCTACATGCTCGTCAGGCATGCTAATGGTATCACCCTGATCTGGTTTAGGATCTACACCTATCCCAATAATCCTCCCATTACGACAAGACAATGGGATATCAGTGACATGTGATTTCTCTTCCATTCTATTAGTATTTTTTCTCAATTTTTAAAGAATAATTTTACATTTGAGCCCATGGTTTATAATATAATCCTTTCCAAGAATCGGGTATTAGTGTTAATAATGACCTTTTGATCCTTAAGATTATAAAATAAATCACCATTCGTTCCCTTGGAATACTCAACAAAAAAATAGACTTCTGTCCTTGGTTTCAACTTATCCGCAATCCCTTTTAGCACATGTGCTGGACACTCCCAATTTCGAATATGTCTCAAACTAGGCTTGCGCACGATCCATAATTATGTGGGAGTAAAAAGTACTGACTTGGTAGGTTTCAAGTTCAAAATATAAGCCGTTGTTTCTAATTCAAGTTCCCAAAATGAATCAGGTAATTTCGAATAACTCATCATCAACCTTACCATTTTCGTAAGAGTCATATTCTTTCTTTTTGTAACACTATTTTACTGCGGAGTGTCCGGTGCAGTCAATTGGGATATAATCTCCTTAGACGATAAGTAGTCGCTAAACTCTCTAAAGAGGTACTCTCCACCATGGTCGGATCGTAGTGATTTGATACTTTTACCCAGATACTTCTCTGCTTTGAATTCTTTGAATTTCTCAAAGCATTCAGACTTGCGGTGCATCAAGTAAATATTTTCAGACCTTGAGTAGTTGTCAATGAAACTAATAAATATTTTCAAAGCCACCTCTAACCTGGATAGTCATAGGACCACACATACTATAGTGAACTAGTTCTAACGATTCTTTAGCTCTATAGGCTTTAGCTGAAAATGACCTCTTGGTTATCTTACCCTCTAAGAAAGACTCATAGACTGAAAGTGTCTCCACTTCCAATGAGCTCAAATGTTCATCTTCTACCAGTCTATTTATCCTTTTTAAATTAATATGATCCAAGTGTAAGTACCAAAGAAACGTTTGGTTCATTAAAGAAAGATCATTTCTCTTATATAGTAAATTAGATGTGTTATTCAATTCAGTCAGTTGCAGTGTAAAATAGATTGAAGAGATAACATAAAGATCATCCACTAACGTACCAGAGCAAATAATCCATTTACTGTCCTTAATTAGCATAGAGTTATTAAAATAAACTAAATATCCATCTTTAACCAATCTAGAAATAAAAACTAAGTTCCTTCTAATGGAAGGTACATAAAAAAAATATCTCAATAATAAAATTCGATCTCTACTAAAATTAAGAGAGATATCTCACACTGCAACTGCGGTCACCTTTGTATGAATACTTATATGCAGGTAAATTTTTTCATCACTAAGTTGTCGAGTTTCTTGAAACTCCTGCGAGAAATTACAGACATGATTAGTGGCTCCCGTATCTACACATCAAATACTGGTAGATAGCACTGCTAAATATGGTTTCACAATCAATGAACAGAAATTACCTTGATTGTTCAACTTGTTCAGATAAACTAAACATTGCTTTTTTCAGTGCCGTATCTGGTTGCAGTGAAAATATTTGTCTTTTGATTTTTTTACATCAGTTCGTGGCCCACTAACTACCCTGGAAAGCGTGTCACCCTGTTTTTGAATCTTTTTTTTCTTTATACCTTTCGGCCCAAAGGAAGAACCTTTCATAAACAAACACATTTCTTGGCATTGAAAGAGTACCCTTGGTACTTAAAGTTATATCCAAGTTACTTTTTCAACGAACAAAATTCGATCCTGTTAGTTTGTTCAATTTTTAAGCATATTGACCAGTGGATTGAATGCTATTTTTATTTTTAAGAATCACATAATTAAAATAACCGTTAATTATGATGAGAAAAATTTTAAATTTATTTTAAAATTAGTTTTTTTTGCCATTTAAAAAAAATTGTCAGTAGTCTGGTACCCTATGAATAGCATACCTCGATGGGATGACGTCTATTATCCATCGTTTGTCTAGACAGGTCAATTCCTATTAATTTTACTATATAGGCAACAGACCATGCCAAGTAAAATTAAATAATTAATATAGTTTCAGTTCAGTAAATAATAACAGTGACTCAAATAGAGAGGATACTATTATTTATAATTAAGCATTAACCACCACCTTATCCCAAATTAATCGCTTCGCAATGAATCCTTCAAATGGAGAATTTATTGCGAAGTAATCCACACTAATAATTATTCAGAATTATTCCTGAAGGAAGTTCGTACCGATGATATCGTAATTTATTCTGTTCGACGGGGAAGAAGGCCTTATTGCCAACACGCAGAATTAATTACATCGCATACGAACTGGTGATGGAGACCACGGGATTTATCCGTGAATAAATTTTCTCTCCCACTTAGTCTTTTAAAATATTTTTTAGAGTTATAAAAAGCTGTTTAATAAAATAAATTTATTAATTTTTAAAACCACATGATCCGAAAGAATCTAAAACATCTCTCCGTGCATACAATCCAAAAGATTATGGTTTGACAAATTATCTTTTTGTGTTTTAATTCATAACAAATAAAATTACTAATGAATGCACAGTTTTTTCCTTAATTTTGCAGTTAAGGTATTGAATAAAGGTATTCAAATATTTTATTTTTGTATTACGCAATTCATGAAAAATAATAATTTATTAAAATTAAATATTTTTTCATTTAATTAATCCAAAATTTGAAATTAATTTATACATTTTTTTAAGATATCCGATTTATTAAAAATCATATTAAACGTGTTATTTTGTAAAAAATAAAATATCTAAAGTTTATCCATTTAATTAAAAAACTTTTAATAAAAAAATTTTATTTTATTTTTCTTTACAAAATATTAATTAAAACAGAATTTTCTCAAATTAATTAAATTAAACAGAAAGTGTAAAATAAATATTTATCATCCACACTGTTTATATAAATAAATAAACAAGATAAATACAGTATAGTTTTATTATCAAAGTGAAATGCTATCGAGTTTCAAATTCTTGTATGTAGATAAGTTTTTATTTTTCAATCACTGCAAAAAGCTACTTATTCTGGTCAGAATCGAATAAGGACTCATTCATTCGAAGTATTATAGATATACAAGATATCTGGATCATTACATATTAGAAAACAACCGCCAGGAGTCCCAAAACCAGCCACCACCGTCGGTCACCCGTTGACGCCGCCGGTAGCACTGCACCAGCCTCTTCCCAAGGCTTTTTCGATCTCTTCTCAAACTCTGTTTTTGTCTCCATTTTTTCTGAAATGTAGCTAATGAAATATACTATTTTTTTTTGTAAAAACCCCGATTCAGAAAAATCAAGAAAAATAGCTTTCGATGGCCGCCGAACCACCACCACCGCTACTGCTACGTCTCCCCTGGTTGCCGCCAACTTTTTGAGGCCGTTTCAACCTCATCCAAGCTCCGTTTTTGTCCCTATTTTTTTTGAAACGTAACTTACAAAAAATACTATTTTTGTAAAAAAAAGCACTAATCAAAAACAGCCCCAAAAATAGGCTTTGATGGCTCAAGAAGTCGCTGCGCTGCACTGCTCAACGCTGCCATGTTGCTTCCATTGTTTTGGCTTTTTTCATGATTGATTCGGCTCCCATTTTGTATTGTTTTTAGCATTGATATCCAGAAATACAATGCCCTGAACAACGCCTCAAAAATAATCCCAAAAAGCATAAAAAATAGCCTCCGAAATAGCCTGCCACCGCCGGATTTCGCCACCGCCTTGCGCCGCTTTTTGCCTCATTTTCTATTCCTATTTTCTCCAATTTTAGACTATTTTTCAAATATATTTTATTCATATTTTATACCTATAAATTTGCTCAAAAATTTTTCGAAAACAACCAAAAAAATCACCAATCAAGGCCCGAACCATCGCCGCCAAAAGTGTTGCGGGCAGGCTTTTTTCCATTATTTTCTTTCGTGTTTTTAGGATCTATTTCTTAAACCTATAACTGTAAAAATATTGCCAAAAACATTTTGGGGAAAAAATCATAGAAAAACTACCGCGATTCGTGGCCTCAACCACCTGAAACCACCGCCGGTGTTGCTAGTTATGCTGCCGCTTGTTTTTCGTATTTTTGGATATTCAAACCTGCTCTTAAATATTCTAAATAATATTTAAAAATAAATAAAAAATTTTAGATCGAAAATCTATGTCCCGTAAGCTCACATTCAAACTAAAAAGACTTAAACTATCACGATCAACTCTCGTGATTAAAAATTAAACAATAATCATCATTCAACTATTCAATAAAACGTGAATAAAATAATGATCATAAAATCAAAATTAGAACGCTAGCAAAATAAAGTTAGCGTAGTTCTAAAGTTACTCGGCCCCTCGATTAGCCGTAAACAAAATCAAAATGGATCTTATACCAATTGTAGGAGGCAAACTGCCACAATTATTGATTTGTAAACAATTAAAAAAAATGAATAGAAAATCGTCAAAACAAGCTCTAGATAAAATATTTTAATATCGAACGATCAAAATAGAATCTATGCCACCACATTTAATTTAGAGAAATAGCTTTTTGGTCGTTTTTTCAACTACAAACTTTGATTCTCCGAGTTAAAGCTCCGAACAGACATTTTACTGTATTTCTGATGCGATTCCAGAACATAGTGTGGGCTACAATCCTTCGAGAACTGATACCGACAAAGCTTGGACAACCTTAGTCCTAAAAGACAACTTAAGAATTTGGTTTAGCCTACCCGCATATTTAAAGGCTACGACAGGGACCTGTGGAGTAATTATGAAATAGACTTCTAGTGTGACCCAGATATCCTTCCAGCGATTTTTGCAAATATGCCAACTTCTTAGTGATTTTTGTAATTTTGAAAAACCTTGCAGCGATATCTGTAATTTTCATAAAATACTAAATTACAGTTCATACTACTAAAGAACTGTAATTGTACTCTTAGCCATAATTTGAAGACCAATTTGCATTGAGCTCCTATTATTAAATGCTTAACTCATCTCCCCACATTAAGATTCCTAATACTCAAAAATTAAATTTAATTCACCGGAACTATAGACCCATAAAAGATTGCACCCTCTAATGAATCAAAATAACAAATATTAAATATATGCAAATAATAATCATTTTGGAATTAAGAACAAAAGTACTCATAATGACCTTGGGGTATGAATTAATTTATATAGTCAGTATAAAATTAATCAGCCTAATGTAGTAATGTTCAATACACTCAAAGTGTACTAACAGAGAGAGTCAGAATAATAGACAACACTATTATCTGTTTCCCGTAACAAAAACAAGCCTACTAAGACTTCATGCTACAGTCATACCGATGGTTTGTCCAATTCTATCAAAACTGTAAATAAAAACTTATATTCTGCAAAAACTTATAATCTGATTTTCTGTGTGTAAGCCGTACTCTACACACCAGATTAAATACTGTACAGAATAAAAGACATTCATACATAATATTTAAAAAATAATATTGCATTCATTGTTTATTAAAAATCTCATAAAATAGAAAAATAATTTTATTAAAATAAAATTAAATACTAAAATCAAATAAAATATATGATTTTAGTACACAACCCTCACAGTTTTCACAACCACTAATGATTTTCTATGTACCGACCCTGTTGCCCTAGGGATAAAAGTAGCAATTATAGACTCCCACTCATTAACCTATGTCTAGGGAATTCAATGACCCGCTAGGTAATGACAACCTTTATACTTTGCTACAACAACAAACGTCTCCCAATGGGGCAAGGACTTCAGTTGCGGGGATTAACCCAAAGGAATGAAGCATCGACTTTGCGCAAGTTTTTGGACTTTCACCGAGAGTAATTGAGGGCCAAGTTAAACACATTGTTACGGTGCATCTATTTAATTGTTAAAAGGGCACACAGCATAAGTATTAAAATGTTTGTACGCACACAACCATGTACAAAACGTCTAAAGGCACACAACTACACAATCCATATAGTAATGGAGATTAATCAACGTTTTCAAAATATTTGTACTATTTCAACTGAATCATTTAAACCAAGGCTCAACTTCTAGGGTTAGCTCCAAACATCAAAAATCATATTTTTGCAACATATTCATAATTCCTTTTGGTATTCAAAACTCATCCTTTTGAAAATCACGTGCACATGCATCCACTAACTTTGTAATAAACCTTACAATCACATAACGTACTTTTTATCCAATCAAACAAGATATAAATACAAAATTCAACATTTATAGTATTTTAAAACGGTAAAAATGCGTATAATAACATATAGCACCCTTTTAATGCAATAGAGTCTAGAATCCCATCGTATAGAGTTAAAAACTCGAAGCTTTATCAATTAGGAAAAAACCAAAAATGCCAAAATGAGATTCCACTCGGATGAACGCGAAGCCCTTTGCGAGTATATCGACATTCGACTATCATAACGCCAAAAATCGATCCTGAAGCAAGCAAAAAGGTAGAGAGAAGGCTAGGGTTTTAGTTTTTCTTCTAAGAGACATAATAAGAAACTTGTTGGGGAAGTTGGAACAAAATATCTAAAATATCTAGTTGCCTCTGCCTTTTCTACCCACAACAGACCGTTCGAGCGGTCGTGCCCAGAAAGTCACCAACTTTCTGTCACAACACTCAAACTGGTCCAAGATTGAAACCAACATGCGTATCTAAGCTTACACTTACATAAAACATATATAAAAGCAAGCATTTCTATAACAACTAAAAGCAATATATAGCACAAGAGAATATATTAAAAAATTAAAAAGGAATCGAGCCTCGCAACTGTTCCCCCCTTTATGGAATTTTGCTGTCGAAATTCGTTACGCGGTCAAGAAGAAAACAATTTTGGGTACCTAGCACGGACTTCGAACTCCAGCTCCCGCGTAGCCTCCTCGACACTGTGATAAAGTCATAGAACCTTGATGTAGGTAATGGTTCTCCCCCTCAACACTTGTTCCTTCGTATCCAAAGTCCTTATGGGTCATTCCTCAAAAGAAATGTCCTCGTCTACCCGTAACTCAGCCCAACCGAAGACATGTGACGGGTCAGGCTCGTATTTTCAAAGCATCAAAATATAGAACACATTGTGCACAGATGACAACTAAGGAGGCAAAGCCAGATGATGTGCCACGTCTCCAATCCTTTCAAGGATTTCGAACGGGCTAATGAAACGCAACGACAATTTCCCGCTATGACCAAACCTCATCAAGCCTCGGCGTGGTGAGATCTTTAAGAACACATGGTTCTCCACCTCAAACTCTAAAGGCCTCATACTTCGATCTGCGTAATTCTTTTGACGGCTTTGGGCCGTCACAAAATGTTAACAAATCATGGTAATCTTCTACATTGTCTCACGCACCAAGTCGGGTCCCAAAATTGCTGCTTCTCTCACATCCGTTGAACATACGGGCGATCTACACGGCCTACCATACAAGGCCTCAGAAGGCGTTCTTCTGATACTAGACTGATAGCTATTATTATATGCAAATTCTGCTAACGGTGAATGATCCTCTCAAAAACCCCAAAAATCTAATACACAACCTCGCTGCATATCCTCTAAAATTTGTGTGGTTCGCTCGGACTAACCATCCTTCTGAGAGTGAAAAGTAGTGCTAAAAGCAAATTCGTCCCAAATGTCAACTGAAAACTCTGCCAAAAGTGCCATGTAAAGCATAGGTTTCAGTTGAAAACAATAGACGCAGGCAGTTCATGTAACCGAATAATCTCAATAACATACAACTTACTCAACTTATCCACAGAATCCTTTACACTTATAGAAAGAAAGTGTCTAGACTTCGTCAGTTTATCAACCTCAACCCAAATAGCGTTATGTCCCTGAGGCGATCTTAGAAGTCCACATGCGAAATCCATTGTGATATTCTTCCACTTCTATTCTGATACTGGCAACGGCTGTAGCAACCCTATAGGCCTCGAATATTTTGTCTTCGTTTACTAACAAGTAAGGCACCGAGAAACAAACTGAGCTACATCCCTCTTCATACCCATCTGCCAAAATTGACGGCGCAGATCATAATACATTTTGGTGCCTCCCGGGTGCACTGCAAGACAAGAATGGTAGAAATCACGTAACACATCGTCATACCACAACTCTGGCACAAATAATCTCCTAGAAAACCTCAAACTTTGATCCAGGCTCACAGCCCACCCCTTGGTGTCTTCCACACCAGCAGCACGATCCCGTTACATCTGAGCTTCTCGATTTGTCTGCTGAGCTTCCACAACACATGTAACCAATACGGGTCGCAAAATCACTAAAACTAAGGTCGCACCCTCTTGTCTCCCCAAGACACAAATCAAACTCAACAACCTCCTCGAGCATGTCCCACTCTCGAATGGCAACTGAAGCTAAAGAACTATGAAATCTCCTACTAAACGTATTAGCAACGACTTTAGCCTCTCCTCGGTGATACTAGAGATCAAAATCATAGTCCTCCATAAACTCCATCCACCTTCATTGGCGCAGGTTTAGGTCCTTATGAGAAAACAAGTATTTCAAACTCTTGTGATCGAAGAAAAACTCAAAATGCTTATCGTAAAGATAGTGATGCCATGCCTTTAAGGCAAAAACCACTACTGACAACTTCAAGTCATGTGTCGAATAGTTCTATTCGTGAGTCTTCAACTACAGAGATCCATAAGCCACAACCTTGTCTTCCTGCATCAAGACACATCCCAAGCCGTCATGCGACGCATAACAATAAACAGCATAACCCAAATCCCGTTCTGAAATAACCAAGACTGGTGCACTTGTTCATCTCTTCTTTAGCTCTTGGAATGGCAACTCACAAGACTCACTCCAAACAAACTTAACTCCCTTTCGTGTAAGGTGAGTCATCGGCGCGGTGAGTCGAGAAAAATCTCTCACGAATTGTCAGTAGTAACCTGCCAAACCCAAAAAGCTGCAAATCTCAAACACATTCTTCGGTCATTCCCAACACATCACTGCATTTGTCTTCGAAGAGTCCATAGATACTCCATCCCCTGACATCACATGTTTAAGAAATTTCACCTCAGGCATCTAAAATTCACACTTTTCAAATTTTGCATACAATCGATGTTCCTTCATAAACTATAAATCAATACCTAGGCGTTCCACATGTATCTTCCTCGATGGTGAGTAGATAAGAATTTCGTCTACAAATACGACCACAAAACTGTCAAGATATGGAAGGAATAAGCAGTTTATCAAATCCATGAACGTTGTAGGTACATTCGTCAAATCGAACAGTATGACTAAAAGCTCGTAGTGATCATAACGGGTTCGGAAGGCGGTATTTGCTATGTCCTCATCCCTGATCCTCAACTGGCAATACTCTAACCACAAGTCAATCTTCGAAAAACAGTACGAACCCTTTAATTGATAGAAAAAATCATCAATTCTTGGCATAGGATACTTGTTCTTCACCGTTATCTGATTAAACTTTCGATAATCAATACACAATCTCAAGGACCCATCCTTCTTTTTGAAAAATAAGGTCGGAGTTCCCCATGATGATGTACTTGGGCATACAAATCCCCTATCTAGCAAGTTCTGAAGCTGTACTTTAAGCTCTCGCAACTCTGCTGCTGCAAAATAATAAGATGGCATCAAAATAAGAGTGGCTCCTGGAACAAGGCCAATAGAAAACTCTACCTCATAACGTGGTGGCAACTCGAGTAGATTGTCAGGAAAGACATCTAGGTAATCACAAACTGCAGGGCGAAACTCTCCCCGAACACTAACAGCCTCATCCAACATGAGATCAAAGAAGAGGAACCTAAGGTTTCCTCGGTCTCGCACAACACCGGGCATGGGCACTGAATCATTGTACTAATCACCCACGAAATAAAAATAATCACCCTCAGATGTACAATTCGATACCCTATGTCGATCAAAATCGATATAGGCATGATAGGTGGTTAGCCAATCCATCCATAGGATGATATTAAGCATGGTCACATCGAGAATAATGAAATCAAACTCTAAACAACGGTCGGTGACCTCTAACTCATAGGATCTACAAACTTGTCTTAACACCACGTTCCCACTGACCGAGGTCTCTACACACAGCGTGCTACCCAACGTGTCTATCTCTAGCCCTAAAGTAGATGTAAAAGTAGATGAGATAAAAGAATGTGATGCTCCCCTATCGACAAGAACACTGGCCCATGAACGATACACTAAGAGAGTACCTCTGATAACTGAAGTAGTTGCTGCAACATCAGGCAACTCTGGTGCCTTGAAAGAACTGGGATCTGTAAGGGCGTACAATCAGTCCCGCGGTCCCCTAGTGTGTCCATCGTAGCTCAGTGTTGCGGGTTATCGCACTGACTTTACTGTCCCCCTCTGTAACCCTAGAAGTTTGAGTTGCTGGTTACTACTGCGGTTGTCAATAAGTTTGTCGTCCTTGTGTAGACTGAACAAGTGGTGCACTTGTCGTGCTTTGTACACTCCCTCCTTGAAGGCAGTTCCTACGAAAATTCCTTAACTGGCCACACCCAAAACAGACTGGTGGCTCTCTCCCCTAGAACTGAATAGGTAATGAACTCTAAAACTATCCCTTCTGTGGGAAATCCATCACACGGTGCCCTGGTTACCTACATCAATAATAGATGAGCTCTCTTGGCTTTGACATTCCTGACAAAGCCACCGTGGGAGCTGGTGTAGAAAAATGTTGTAGAAAATTGATGCTGTGACCTAGAATGATGAGAACTAGGACCAAAGAACCTCTGCCCTTGTGGAAGCGCCCACCTAACTGTGCCTCTGCTCCACTCTCTGGTACCCTAACCTCCTTGGGTCAGCGAATCTCACTCAATGTGTTCTCAATAGTTACTGTCGATTCCACAAACTCTGTGAAGACACGCAGTCTCAATCCTACCACCTGTTCCCTAATCGTGGGCCTCAGACCCCTTTCAAACCTCTTCGAACGTAGCTTACCAATGGATATACAGTCCTGAGCGAAGCAAGATAAGCTAGTAAATCTCGCCTCATACTATATAACACTCATCACTCCCTGGGTGACGGAAAAGAATTCCTCATGATTAAGATCCCTCGAGAATTTAAAAAAGTATTTCTCTAGAAATACCTTCGAGAAAGCATCCCACGTACCTTCCACACGGTTCTAGCAAACTTTCACCACTCGTGGGCGTCACCCCTTAACTAAAAAGGGGCGAACACAACTCTCAAGTCATTCTCGACTATCTGCAATGTATCTAGGATCCTTGTCACAAGTTCTAGCCATTCTGTAGCCATATTGGGATCGAGATCCCCAGCAAAGGTAGGATGGTCAAGACGCTAAAACTCACGCATTGCAATAATCGCTCTCAGGTTAGGTGCTCTCGTTCCTCCCCTAGCAGCAACAGCCAGTTGACGGATGGAACTTACCATCTCACGCAGCAAATCTACCCCGTCTACTGGTCCTTGGAGAACATTAACATCCCCAACATCAAGAAATGGCACATCCCCGTAGCCTAAACCACGACCACGACCACGACCTCGACAGCAGTCTATTGGAGGCAAAACTTCCAAGATCATTATTTTTGTAAAATGATTTTCGGTAAAAAATTAACTGGACGGGCAAACATCGCAACAAGTTTTAGATAAAAAATTTTACGTCGAACAATAAAAAATAAACCCGTGTAACTAAATTTAATTTAGATGAATACCTCTTGTCGATCTAATCTTCAACTACGACTTGATTCCGAGTTGAAGCTCCAGTCAAATTTTTTACTGTATTTTCTTACGCGATCCTCGAGCATAGTGTGGGTTACGATCCTCCGAGAATTCGTACCGACAGAACCCCAACATATTTAAGTCTTGAAAGACAAAAATAATATCAAAATAATATATGAAATATCTGAACTATCAATTATATCAATCTCAAACTGGTTCAGCCTACCTGCGTATATATAGGGCTACAGCAGGGACCTGAGGAATAATTATGAATTAGACTTCCAGTGGAACAAAGATACTTTCGAGCGGTTTCTGCAATTATGGGAAGACGCAGCGGTCTCTGCAATTTTCATAAAATACTGAATTACAGTTCACACCACTAAAGAACTATAATTGCACTATGACTCATAATCTCAAGACCTTCTTGTATTGAGCTCCTGTTATTAAATGCTTACAATTTCTCTTCACGTTAAGATTTTCGATACCTGCTAATTAAATTTAATTACTAACAATTTAATTTAATCGAAATCTTGATATTTCTTAAACCCTTCCGCTGAACTTATTTGACCGCCCGATAATCAAATTCACCTATGGGGTTTAGCCCGGTCAAAACTTATAAACATCCTTAAGGGAGTATCGTCAATCCCGATCTTTCGAGACATGAATTTTGTCAATAATTAATATTGCCATATAAATAATACCGCTATCCAACTCACCGGGAATATAAACCCATATAAGATCGCACCTTCTAATAAATCAAAACAACGAATATTAAATATATACAAATCAATAATTATTTCAGAATTAAGATGATAAACACTATTTATAATAACCTTATGGTGTGAATTAATTTACATAGTCAGTAATTAGTACTAAATTAATTACCCAAAATGTTCTGTTCAATACACACAAAGTGTACTGGCATAAAGAGTCAGAACAATAGACGACGCTATTATCTGTTCCTCGTAACCAAGACATGCGTACTAAAATTCTATGCCACAGTCGTACCGATGGTATGTCTATTTTCATCTAAACTGTGAATATTAAACTTATATTCTGCAAGAACCTAAAATATGATATTCTGTGTGAAAGCCGTACTCTACACACAAGAATAAATACTATACAGAATATCGGATATCCATGCATAACAAATAAATGATATACATACATTGCTCATAAAGATTCTCAT
>JAOTRH010009052.1:0-23389 GCA_034768845.1 Heliamphora exappendiculata
GATAATTGATACCCTAACTACCTAATCTTTCTTCTTTTGGGGGGGGAGGGGGGGGGTGCTTCTGTTTGGTTCAAGGGAAAATATTTGAAATGCACATTTTGGCAAGGAAGAATATTTTTCTAATATGGTTTTTGGAAATAACTGAATACAAATCAACAGGTTTTCATGAAACCCTTCGGGCAGTTGTTGGAACATAAAACGATTTGTAATAGAAACAATTTTGGGAACTATTACCATCAAGATAAACAGAAAGATTAGGCAGAGGAGGTGTTAATACCCTGATAATGAAAAAAGTAACAAACCCGACAATAAAATAGAAAGTATATTAGAAGTTGCAGATCCAGAAGAGAAGTAAAACACCTGGGATTGGGACAACGCCAATCACCTTCCTTGCCACTTCCACCACCACGGCCACCCCCTCTATTGCCGCCACCTCCATCTCGACCGCCACGATCCCCTCCTTGATATCCGCCGCCACCTGTAGCCCAAGACAAAGGTAACAAATTACAGAGACAAACACAGTAAAGTACATGGATAAAGAAAAGCCCCAAACATATAAATCTTGAAAAGATTATATATAAAAAGAAATTGCGGAAACAAGAACGAAGAAAAACAAGCACCTCGATTCTGTGAACTACCGCCATATCCACCACCTCCTCCTCCTCCTCCTCCTCCTCCTCGGCCACCAGAACCACTTCGGCCACCGGCACCGTATCCTCCACCACCACTTCCACCGTATCCTCCTCCGCCATATTCGCCGCCTCTGCCGGTACCGCCGCTACCTCCATATCCACCACCATCTCTGCCACCATAACCTCCCCCTCCACCGCCATATCCTCCGGCGCCGCTACCTCCGTCGCCTTCGTGTCCATACATGCCAGACATGTTCTAGCCTTCTAGGGTTTCCTAGGGTTTTCTATACTTCAGCTATTACGAATTGAGATAAAATGAGAAATCGAGGACACTGGAGCACAAGAGAGGAGGTATATTTGTTTTGAGGGAATAAGTTGCGATTGACCTTTAATTAAAAAAAAAAAAAAACATATGGACCATTATTTTAAATTTTGTCTTATAAATATGTAATTTTACGTTAGTTTGCTTTAAATAAAATTATTAATACTTTAATTATTTTATAATAATCTCAAATCATCTTTTTTTATATTTATTTCCAAAAAAATTACTTAGTTTTAATCTGTTTTAATCAAACATAATACTAAATATATAATTTTATTAATTATTTAATAATATACATATATATATATATATAACTCATAATATCATTTATCCTTTTTATTTTTAGTACATTTTGACAAACTGATTTTAATTGGAGCTCTCTTGTGTTTTGGGCTTGAAATTAGTTATGAAAATTATTTAGTTATTTATGATTTAAAATTATTAATTATTAAATAATTAATATTTTTGTTTTTCTAGCTTTCCGTAATTTTATATGAAAAGACCAAAAAAAATGCTAAATTTATTATTAGCCCGTTTTTCGTTAACAAATGAAAAAATAATATTAAAAAAAAAACTAAAAACAAAACTCTTACCAAGGCCAAGAGCGCGGTTTTGTCTTCGGAAACTTGGGCCTATCAGAGGAAGAAGATCAAAAAGGCCCAATAGTTCTTCAGGTCAGCTTGGTCGTTTGTGAACTTTTAAATCTTTTTCTTTATCTAATTTCTTCTTTTAAATTTTTAGATCTCATTCCATTTTACAACGAAAAAAATAATTCATATAAAATATTGTGTAGTGAAAAAAAATTTCATGTAAAATTATTTTTAAACAAATAATTCCTTTTAATTATGTTTTCCATTGTTTGGCGAATATTTGAAATTTTTTATAAAAAAAATATCAATTATTTTAATCAAAATTTGCTTCTAATACCATTGTCACCATAACTTTTGCCGCCGCCTATATCACTATTATCACAATCGTCATCACCACTACTACTATCATTACAATCGTTGTCGCCACTCACTCCCACTACTTCTAATACCGTTGCTACTCCACAACTGTCGTTGTTATCACCACTGCCCTTGCCCCCTCGATTGCCACCATTCTTGGTATCCTGACTACTATTGCTATCGCCACCTCAACAATTATTGTTGCCACCTCCTTCTATGCATCATTTTCATCACCAATAACGCTGCTATCACCTCCACTACTTTTGCTTTCATTATTGCCACTGCTATTACTGGCGTCGTTACCACTACCATCACAGTTGTTAATACAAAAAATAACTTAGTGCCTATTTGGGATAGTTTTTAAATTTGACTTTTAAGAAGTTAAGTTTTTTGAAAAAAAAAAGAAGAATAAAAATAAGTGAGAGTATTTGGGATAATTTTTTGTAGTAATTTTTTTATTTTTATTGAAATGTCTAAAATACTCTTACTTTTAGCTTTTAAGTTGTAGTATTTGGGATATTAACACGAATTTTTTTATTTTGTGAGTATAGTTGACTTTTTATGTAAGGGTATTATAATAATTTTGTTTAAAAAAAATTGAGATATTTGGGATATATATATTGCCTTTTTTTATTAAATTAAGATATGAAAAAAAATGTTGATTTTTTTTTTTGAAAACAAAATAGTGCAGCTTAAAAACTAGCTTTTTTTACAAAAAAATCAATTTAAAAGCTAGCCCAAACAAGTCCCTACACTTTTGTCTGTGAGTTATTATTGTTTTTTTAACGTAAAAAAGTTGGATGTATGTGTGAGTTAGAATCACACATAAATGTCCCTTCTCTCTCCGCTTCTTCTGTATTTTGAAAAATAAATAAATAAATAAAATAGAAGAAGAAGAAGAAGAAGAAGAAGAAGAAGAAGAATCACACATAAATTGGACATATCATATATGTGAGAGTTGGGGCTGCTGGATTGGGCCCGGCCTTTCCCTAAATCAGAACTAAGAGGTATTGGCCACAACAAGCTTAATAAGGTTTGGTGCCACAGTTTCATCTCCCATCGAATTTTTCAACATCAAGGCTGACAATAACATTTTTTTGGGGTTATGTTTGGATGAAAAGAATTTTCAGAAAGAATTGGAATGTGATTACTATTTTATATAATTTATTCACTTGGAATGAACGGTAGTAATAAAAATGTAATTCCGAATTCCTACTCTTTTCCATGATAATCTTAAATTTTAGGGTCCATAAATATAGAGAAAAGGTGTTAAACTGCAATAAATTCCTAAAAAGAGTTTTTTAGATAAGATTACTGAATTATTCCAAACGTTTGATTATGATATATTACTCAAGGTATTAAAATACTAGGAATTTGATTCCTAGTAATTGAATTTTCATTCCCTCTCAAGATTTTTATCATCCAAACACAACCTTAATTCGAATTACAGAAAACATTCTAAATTTTTCTTTATAACATCATTTTCTTTCATTAATGAGAGAGGAGTACAACCGTCGGACCGCAAAAAATAATACAGGGTTATCAACTTTAATTATTTGTGTTGAGATTTATTTAGGTAGTGGATATACGCGTGGACTTCAATCTACATAAAGTAAATAAAAAAAACAATAATCATAAAAATTGAAAATATACGTAGTTTGGCTGGCTGTTTACGTCCACAAGAAAGAAACAATCAATTCACTATACACAAATAATGATTACAAGATTTACTCTTTTTATCTCACAATATGTGTGGGTTTAAAACTGAGCATCTTTCTATCTCTCTACAGTCTCTTTAACCTTTAAATTTAGTCTCTTTAGAGTATAAGACGACTTCTCTTGATCCTAGAGTTTTTATCATAACCTAGTATAGTTATTAGGTTAAAACGATGACAATTGCAACTCTAGATATGCATAAAAAATTATTGTCTCGCATAGACTACTCAATTAATCTTTTACAGGTTTTGATTTTTCTATAGTTTATAGAGTTTCTAGTGACTATTTTTCATCACTTTCAGTATTTCACATCTTTCTACCAAACAAGAATATCAAAAATTCGAAACACAGAACTCTAACAGTCTTGGGGCTATAATGCATTTATAAAACTGATAGGATTTTGGTTTACATTTCTTTCCTATGGAGCAAACTATAAAAAGACACCAAATTTATTTATTTATCAAAATGTGTTCCATTTTAGAGAAAAATTATTAGGTATTTTTTGAGATATTGTGTGTCATATTTTTATATGATGGTCTCGGTAAATAAAATAATATAGTATACACTAAGTGAGATTATTCTTTATCTCTCACTTAATCATTAAATTAAGGAGGATTGATGTTGTCTCACTCAAGAAGTTTTTTGGTACATGATTGATTAAGAGAGTCCGTTAAGTAATGACTTACAATTTTTTGAAATGATTGAATAATCACCCGCTGTTCAAAGGCCTTTTTTTTTTTATCACGGTGGTGTTTAGAATTATTAAGATTAGTAATTTATAAATTATAGTCTTTAATAAAAGTTATGAGTGTGTTTGATGAAATTATAAGTTGTAATTAAAATATAAAAAAAAATAAATATAACTTATAGTAGAAGTTGTAGGTATTTAAAATACATTATAACTTGTAATTAAAATTAATAGTAAGAAGTTAAAAATATATAGCAATAGTTTTGCTAAACATTCCCGTGTCGTTGGTAAATGATATGAATTATTTGTAGCACCAAATAATGACTTATTTTTCTTGTTTTTATATAATTTATTTAAATTATTATTATGTTTCAACTCTTATTATCGAGAGATGAGTTGAAAAATTAAAATTTTTTATCACAATATAAAAAATTCAAAAAAAGACAAAAAATAGTAAAATATGTTAAATTTTATGTTATTTATTTTTGTTTTTAGGATCTATTTGTTTGGAGAAAATGGCATATAGGATTGGAGATAATATCTTATGGGTCTATAAATCTGATGTTTGGTGACTCCAATTGAATTGGAAATACAGTCCAAAGCGGGCTGTTATTCCTGAATTAAATATACCAGGGGGAGAAGGTATATTATGCCTCTGTTTAGTCTAAGTTGTTTTTAAAGTTTTTTTTGCTTAATTTTTTTTTTAAAAGTCTATTTGTTTGGTCTTCTACTATAATAATTAGTAGTTTTTATATATATTTCTAACATTTATTTTTTTTTAGAAAAATTAAAAAACCAAAAAGCCTACCAAAAATTTTAAGCCAAACACACGCTATATCCTTCCATTGTAAAAGTCAGTTTTACCCTTGAACTATAAATTCATTTTATTAACTGTTGCGCTATTTCTCCCATCTTCTGTCGGTAAAGAAACTTTCTGGAACATCATGGGACTGTTGTTCACATTTACAGCAACTTGAAATGGACCGTTGCAGCAATTTGGAATAATACACAGCAATTTGAATGATATTCTCGTTTTTAGCAATGTTTTTATATTTTTTTTCAATTGTATAATTAATAAGGTGAATGCATAGGGACTTTTGTTTGTTTGCTTCATCTATGGAATGACAGGATTTGCAAAAAAATGTCCCTGTGTGAGAAATGTGGGAATAAGGGACATGATGGGTATTTTTAAATTTGTATAAAGATTAATCGGAAAAAAAATTAAAAACGGTCTTATTGTAAATAAGTTATGAATAAGAAATATTATTATATTTTAAAAATAGTTGGAGTTTAAATAAAATATACGGGAAATTTGTGTTTTGATTTGACTTTTTAACTTTTTAACTTTTTAATTTTTTTATGTTTTTACCAAATAGACAATTTTGACTTTTTAATATTTTTAACCAAAAAATCAAAGTTACCAATCAGGACCTAAGTGTGCTACCTTTATCTTCCACAAATTTAATAAAGATGAACTAATATTATTTCATCAAAAATATTTTTTACTGCATTAATGCTGTTGGATACTCTAAAACTATCCAATGATTACTCATCATTTTCAATATTTAGGCACTGATTTTGGCAGCCAAAAAATCAAAGTTTTTTGTTTGTCAAAAAAAATAAAAAATAAAAAAAATCAAAAAGTTAAATTAAAACACAAACTTCTATAATATTATATTCAAGCTCACACAATATTTAAAATATAATAATATCCCTTATTCATAACTTATTTACTTTATGTTAAAATATTGGATAGATAGTCAACTATCATTGTAATTAATCTTAAATTTTTTTTCAATTATACAGACAATGTAGCGGTTCAGTAGGTGTAGACAAATTCATTATACATGTAGCTTGATTGTAGAAACAATAACTTGATTATAGTATCCATACCTTTAACTCATCTCTATATGAATTGTACGAATTCATTGAGAAATATAGAAAAACAAAAATATTCTTCTCAAACTCTAGATCTGTTTTTCATGACTATCACTATCAACTACATATAATTGTTAATATTAAATATATAGAAACGTAAAATTGTCAATTTTAAACAAAAAGTAAAAAAATTTAACTTTTTATCTAAATAATCAACTTAAAAAAAGATAACTTAAAAGCTAAATTATCAAACAACCTAATTTTAACGCAATTTAACTTTATAACTAAAAATATAAAAAATCTAATTTTTAAACTAATTGCCAAACGAGCTCTTAACGCCACCATAGCTGATGAGTCTCCTCTAATAAAGCATAATATGAACTATGACGGGTAAAGTTCTGAAGCAGTCCAAAATTGCTTGGCTTGTTAGGGTTTGTTTAGTGATAGAATCTGAAGAAAAACTCAACTTTAGTTGTCACACTTTTAAGGAAGATCATTGTGGGGATGTATGAAAAACAAAAATTGTTCACATCTACTTTTAGGCACTGTTTTTTATAGTTCTTTTTTTAGCTTTTTATTATGTTTTTCTTTTTTGAATTTTTTTCTTTTTGTTCTAATTTTTTAGGTTCTTTCAATAAAACTAATATTATTTTCGCTAAAGTTTTAAAAAAATCAAAAAAGATGAAAAAAAAACCTTAGAAAAGTTTTGAAAGTGACTTTTTTTTGTTTTTTATTTTTTGGTTAAATTTTTTTATTTTTTTAAATTTCCCGTAATAAAATAAATATAAAAAATATTTATTATCATTTGAACAAAAGTGAAAATATTTTACTAAAAGACAAAAAAAATAAAATCATATGAAAAGTAATCCCACGCGATGGCTTAGAATAGATTGCATTTTGTCCTTGGGCCCATTTGGCTACTAGGCTTTTTGGGTTTTGGCTAAAGATATAGGAAAAAAAATAAAACAATTCATTTGACAAAAATATATAAAAGATAAAAAATAAAAAAATCAACTCAAAATATTAATTTTTAAAATATTATATTCAAACTTTTATTATTTTTAAAATATAGTAATACTGATATTCATAACTTATTTATTATCACTACTAACTAATTTTTAAACTAGTTGTCAATTAGAACCTAAATATATGACGCTCATTCTACTTAGGTTTTTAAAATTTAAATTTTTTCAATTTAAATGTTGAACAATTATGCTTAACAATTTGTAACCTTAATATATATCACATTTATAATTATTTTTTATATAACGAGACATATTATTATCATACTACTATAATCACTTCATTATTAATACATTTTCACCACCACCGATATCATCATCAACCACACTATTATTGCTATCATTACCGTTATTACTATCATCACTATACCATCATGCTTTTGCTGCATAGTATGTTTTTACTACCATCTCGACTTTATAACTATTGTCATCTCGCTCTACTCTAGTCTCTAAATTTGGAGGAATGTCATAATTAATGAGCCTAAATAAATCATTATATTTAAATTTTTATTAAAAATTAAAAAAAATTTGACATTAAAAAATTTATTAATGTCCTATTTTGACTAACTAAATTAGTTTTAGTCATATGGAAGAATTTTTTATAGAATCCATCTCATAATCTTTTATATACCTGATATTACCTCTTATTATATATTCTTAACATATTACCAATCACAATAATTTAAAACTAAAAAGTCACCACTGATACACTATAATTAAATGCATTGCGAACATTTGTTTATATGCACAAATAATTATGTCAATCACGGTAGCCAAAATGCGAATGATAATAAACAATTGATATAAAGATCATACCATATATACATCCAACATATTTAAAACGATATATGCATCACTTACGAAAACTCAAATAAACGTAACTACAACAAAGATCAGATGATACGTTTTTTCCATAATATAAACGAGCAGTGTATCAGTTACAACCATCTGAATTTACACTGGGAAAATCAAAAAAATTACTAAAAAAAATAATATCATTGCCAAACAAACTAATACAAACTTAGAATTAAAAAACACTACCAACATAATATCCATGCACACACACACAAATTTTACCGCAACGATGGAAGCAGGAAAATTATTCCACGAGAGAATCAAAAAATTGCATGTCAAGATTTGTCGCACCCTTTTAAAGAAACCCACAAAAATCATGAATCACAATAATATGATCTTGCAAGGCATAAATTGCATTTAGTTAGAAACAAGCGATTTAGAATTCACAAAAATAGCAATAAATTAACATTTCATAACCGAAAATTGGGAGGTAAAACAGCTAAGTCAATAAATTTTTAAAAAAATGAGAATAAAAAATAAATAAATATGATAGGACAAATTTTCGTATAACCTTTTTAAAAAGAATTAATACTTATTTAACTCTAAAAAGGAAATATTGGAAATATGGGTAATATTTTATTAAAAGATTTTAAAGAGTTATTTTAAGATATTAAAATCAAATACTATTAGGGGGTGTTGGGTCAAGTTTTTCTGGTCAGTTTTTAATTATTTTCTATTAATTTTAGTAATAAGTTATAATTTTTTTTTAAACACTCATAACTTTTAATAAAAATTATAATTATTTTTTTAATTTCAATTACAAACTAATAAATTGGCCTTGTTTGGATAACATACTTATTTATTTATTTGCTTATTAGGCAACAAGTAAAAATATGAATAAGCCACTTCATTTGACTACCAATTGTCTTATTTATTTATTTGATTTATTTTGATTTATTTGGTTTATTTTTGCTTATTTGCTTAAACAAGTCATTTTATTTGGCTAAACTCTTGCTTATTTGACTTATTGACTTATTGTTTATTGGCTTAAATCTTATTTATTTAACAAACTAAACGATGTTACTTATTTAGCTATTTAAAAATCAAATAAGTCAATAAGTCATTTATCCAAACGAGGCCATTTACTAGACAATTACAACTTTTTACTACAAGTTATAATTTCTAAATTATTAATTTAAATAATATCAACCACCCACTATAATAATGAATTTTATTAATAAAAAAAATTAGGGTGACAGTCATTTTTACCAACATTGGCCCTCCTTGTGGTACATCTATGACCCTACCACCCACCACTCCTAAATTAGGGTGACGGTCATTTTAACTGTTTGTACCACTATTATTATAATTACAAATAAATACATTAAAACTTTTTACACGGCAAATATATAATCTTTTTTAAAAAAACCTTTCTAAAAAAAATATTTCCACTTAGAAAATATTTCCCACTAAAACAAAACAAAACATAAATCTTATTAATAACAATAGTGGAAATTGATACATAGTTTAGGCTTAAATACAATTTACCCTTATCTTGGCATTGACATTCTGTAGTGTCCATATAATTATATTTTAATCTATATATATTGAGATGTAGTAAGGGGTAGAGATTTAGGGAGGCAAAAATACCGAGGAATTGGAGTGATTCTGAAAAAATAAGATTTGTTTCAAGACTTAAATTATTGTTGAGTTTCGAGAGTATTTTTAATCTCATAATTATACATTTTAATGAATATAACATATTATTATTATTTACTTATAAACGTAGATAAATTGTGTTAAATCACGTAAAATTTTGTATTATTTTTTCATTAAAAAATGCATGATTGCACTTTCATTTACATTCGAAAATAGTAAGGTTCTAAACTCGGAATTTGGATCAAGGGAGGTCTTAGTAAAAGAAATTGCTAACTGGTAAAGATTTTATTGATTCTTATGGATTTTTTTCCCATAAATCTTTTAATACTTAATATGTTGTAATCAAACCATTTTCTTTTATTTTATGTTTTTTTTTGCATTTTATATGTTTTTTTAGTTTGAAAATAATGATATTAATGTGATTCTATCCATCGGAATTATTTGTTTGTGCATATATTATGGGAGGTAGAATCATCATTTTAAAGTGAAGAATTTAATAGAAATAGTAATGATACAATACATTAAAATATATACACATATAGAATTATTTATAAAATAATTTTAAATGATTTGAATTTTAGGCACACAACTCAATATAATAAATTTTTATATTTAATTTTATTTGTTTTAGTGTAAAATAATTTACACATTTTTTAGTATTTGATTTTATAACAACAATGTAAAATATTATTTTAATATAATATTTTATTTTATATGATTAAAATTGATTTACAAAAAAAAGCATAAATAATTTTACGATAATTGTGCTAGTAGCAGCTGCGAAGACAGTGTCAGAGGTGGCTTGCTTGCACATAACTTGAAATTGGAAAATCTTGTGGCCTTCTCTGACCCCTTACTAGTTTCATTCCTATAAGTAATGATTAAATCCTAACCTTTGTTTGTAATTGCAGAGTGTAAATTCAACTAGTTTCAGTAATACCAAATATTATCAAAAAAAAATAGAGGCCATTGAAACAGTTGGGTTCTTTAATGCTTTTTTTTTCATTTTTGGCACAATCTCAAACAATAGTGGTATTTGGTATTATTAAAATTAGTAGCTTATAAATTATACTTTATAACAAAAATAGAATATGTTGATAAAAATTATAACTTGTAACTAATCGTAGTCCGACACTAAATTTGCTTTATATACATGAGGCTTAATTTCAGTGTTAAGAATAATACATGAGGTTAGATTGGTCATCTTAGAAACAATCCTATTGGAGTGGAGTATAAGAAAGGCACCTAGTAAGAAGACAAGAAAGGTAGATCAAAATATTAAAAAAATCTAAAAATATAAAAATAAATTAAAATTATTTAATAAATTAAATTTTATGTTATTTATTTTTTGTCTTTAGTTTTTTTATCTTTTTATTTAAGTTATTTTACTTTGTTAGTTTCTTTGGTTATGATGATTCAAAAAAATACAAAATTCTTAACCAGAAAAAAATAAAAAGTTGAAGGAGAAAAAAACATAAAAACATAGATAAAATTGCAAAAATTAAATCTAACAGGACAACGTATGGAAAGCGAAAGAGGATCATCAGACACCGTATCTGCCGTTAAATCTACGCTCCATATATCCTGTCGGCGACCTTAACTACAGTTTGTCAAAATAACTGGGACCCTCTCTGAACTTCCCCACCGCTCCATTTATACAATTTTTTTTTTTTTGACTTTTCTGATTACGAACTATACAAATAAATCATTTCATCGCACCATTGTACACCACACCGTTTTGAGGTAATTGCTTATTTAGTTATTTTGATTTGTTTATTTTGTTTTTATTAAAAAAGTATTATTTTTAAATTAAATTATTATACTTTTTAACTCATTTCATTTATATGAATTAAAAAAATTTAAACAAAAAATAAGT
The DNA here is from genome assembly GCA_034768845.1 of Heliamphora exappendiculata. NCBI lineage: Eukaryota > Viridiplantae > Streptophyta > Magnoliopsida > Ericales > Sarraceniaceae > Heliamphora > Heliamphora exappendiculata. The sequence goes on from JAOTRH010009052.1 coordinate 11,536, forward strand.
CAAAATTTTTTGCACTTTTTTATGCACCAATTAGATGAAGATTGACAACTATACGAGAGATCTTGTGATGGTGATTGTTCATTATCTTTAGTCACCGAGTACATGCAAAAAAGATATTTGGAGACACCAGGTGGTGTCGGCCAATGCCTCTCCGATGGTTAAGTTATAACATAATTTTCTAAGAAAAAATATAATTGTAGAGAGAATATGAGTATAAGTTTCGATTTTTACTTCCTTATAAATAAATGATCTTTTTATATAGGAAAAAATAAGAGAGGTATTTTGAATGATTCTTCTTGATTTTAGCCAATTGAGATAATTATAAGCGTGGGCACCATTTTACATGCGATTCTTGACATCATTTTAGGCATGATTTAAGGAAAAAAACTTTAAGTCATATTATTATGTTGCGTGCTCAATTACTCAACTTGACCATTTATGTTTTATTGTAATTAGTCATTCATATCATAAAAAATATATCTATATCAAAACCAATAAGACAAATTTTATATTGGTTATTTTTTTCTTTAGTAATTTTTTTAATTTTTTCATCAATTATTTTTACTTTTTTGGTTCGTTTCATCAACACAATTCGAAAATATAAAAAGTTTTATTCAAAAGGCAAAAATTTTAAAAGCAACAAAAAATAAGCAAAATTTTTAAAAACTAGCCCAAACTGGGCTACTTGTTGCTCGTGCTTAAAAGTAATCAATTATATAAATTTATTAATAATTAACTAATCAATTACTTTTAAGGCAATTAACTACAAATTATAACTTTGTTAGTTTATTAATTTATGAAGGTAAAAAAAATAAACAAAAAGATAATAAAAGTAAAAACTAAATTATTTTTTTATTGGATTAGTTAAAAAAGTAATATCAATAAATATTTTTTTACTTTTTTACATAAATAAACATGAGAGGTGAGAAAACAAAAGGAAAAGTCAAAATTATCACATTTGAAGAGTTGAATTTTGTACACTTATATATATATCACATTAAACTGTTATATATATCTTTCGACCGTCATTAAATTAAATTGTTAAGAATTTAATTTGTAATAAATAAATAAAAAAAATTTATTAGTAAGGCAATCCAGGTAAAATGTTGAATGTAAAACTCCTAATTTAATTAGAAGTCTTATGTTTGGATTATGATGTTTATTGAGTTTTAATTGTATAAGGGATCTTAAATTTTGTGAGATTCTTATTTAATGAGTCACAAACTAATAAAGTATAATTGTGCAAGCAGAATACAATCTGACGCATGACTGCTCGAGAGGTCCTAAGTGCGCTTAAGTAGGTTCCAGGCAATTTAAATTCGATTGAAATTCTAATTGCCTGATTTTGAGGCCTATATAAGGAATCATAGACTAGGTACGAAATTAACTTCTGAATTTCATATCTCAGAACTCCAAAGTCAATCAGAAACATTTGTTGTGCTCCAACATTTGAAGATTGTTCGTGCTAAATTCTAGACGGTGTTCTAAGTTCCGACAGAGGATTCTGCCGGAATGACAGTTTTGAGGATTCGTTACTGTGGTGATCAAGCGGGAAACAATGCACGTAAATTCGGTAAGATAGCTTAAAATGTTTAAATTGAGGATACGATCAAAAATTGTAAGTGGGTGTCTTGTAACTTTTCATTTGGTTAGTGCTTGATTTACTTTGATTTAAATTAGTCCCGTAGTTTTTTTTATCAAAGTTGAGTTTTTTACGTAAAAAACTTTGTGTGTTGAGTTTGAATGTTTGATTCTTTACTTCTTGCATTTCACGACATATATTGATCCAAAACGTAAAAAAAATATTTTTTAATTAGTTTGATTAAAAAACATAAAAAAAATTTCAATTGTTATGCTGTAAACTACATTTTATCACGAAATATCATATTTTAATCTAACAATAAAATTTATTTGTTAAATTTAATAATGGAATTTATCTATCAAATTATTTTTCTTTTATTGTACACAGTGCTGCAATAACCCTCACCACCACCAAAACCTCTCCATCTTTTCAAAAATTATTAGTTATTCTCCGAATACTACTATATTTGCATTATTTATTTGTTACATATTTTTAATAAATAAAAATATGTGATTCATATTAATTGAATTGTCCTTATTTTTTATTTATTCAATAATAATATATTAATATTATTCTATTTTAAATATTTTTGCTGTATAAATTAGATAAACACACTATATAAACAACCACGTTATATTTTAAGACTACTAAATAATTAGTCACCTTTTTTTGCCGTCTTTCACTCTATTGTTATTGATGGCAAATGCATTGAAGTGTCGAGCAAAAAATAGGCCTTGTTTGGGTTAAATGTCACAAATTTTGTTTATTTTTATTTTTTTTAAATATATTTTATCTTTTAATTAAATTTTTTACTTTTTTAAATCGTATAAATATATTTGTATGGATCAAATTAATTCAGCTAGTTTTCAATGGCTGGCTAAAATTGTAAATTACAAAATAATTGCCAGAATAAAAAGTCTGTTGAAATATTAAAAATTTATATTTAGTCATTTTAATCAACATTCTTCATTAGAATGCCCGTTGAAAATGCTCAAATAAAACATAAATTTAGCCATACAAACCGGACAAATTTCTCCCATTCAATAAAAGTTTCCCATAATCAAGAATAGCAATAATTTAACAAACATAAATTAGCAAATCCAGCAACTGAGGCCCTGTTTGTGGAATAATTATTCAATACTTTTGAAATAATATTCAATTCAAATAACTGAATGACACATCTTCAAATGTTAAATAAAATAATAATAAAAAAGTGATGAGTCCCACAAAGCACCAATAAATGTGAAGTTTAAATACCACCTAAATTTGCTCCAAAAGCATTGAATATTTGATGTTGTTTGCTCTTGGACTAGCATTTTTTTTCTTTAGTAAAATTTTCTAACATTAACTCAAATAAGTGTACTTTTTAAATTTATCTCATTATAAGAAAATAGAAAAATAAAATTTTCTAATATGAAAAACATAAAAAAGATTCATATAAGACGAAAAAAGCTTACTTAACAAGCATTTTGACATTTTTCTTAGTTTGTTCATCTTTTGTGAACTTTTTTCAAATTTGACCATAACGGACATATTTTTTAAAACCAAAAAATATATATTTTTTTTTATAAATGTCAAAATAAAGCTCCAAAAAAACCCACTAGAGTTTTTAATCCAAACATAGGAAAGTTTTTCAAAAAAGCCAATAAAATTTTTTCTCTCTTTCTTAAGGAAGAAAAGCTATACACATATCCTAAACATCTAAATTTTTTTGAAATAAAATTACTATAATAACCTCAATTGAAAAAGTTAACTCTTATCACAAAAATAAAAGATTGGTGCAAATATCCTAAACACTACAACTTTTTAAAAAAAATATATTAGACATTTTAATAAAAAGCGAAAAACTACTATAAAAAATTATTCCAAACAATCTACATTTTTTTGTTCTTATTTAAAAAAAAAACTAGACCTCTTAAAAAGTTAAACTTTTTAAACATCCCAAACATGGGCATAAACTTAGGGCCCGTTTGACAACTTTAGCCATCTGGCTTTTTAGCTTTTTGGCTAAAAATGCAAAAAAGCTAACATGGTCTGTTTGGCAAAAAATTAAAAAGTCAAAAAGTCAAATCAAAATACTAATTTTTTGAACATCTATAATACAAATTACAAGAGTATTGATATTGACATTTGTCTTATGAGGCATTTGTACTACATTTGTCATTTATTTCTCCCTCTTCTCTTTCTCTCTCTCCTGTTAAATTTTAATTTGTTTTCTCTTTTTCACTTTAATAGCGATATTAGGAGTTTACGATAAGATTATAAAAAATTCTCTATTACATTATTACTCTTAAATTTTTAAAAAATGTTTAGGATAAATTACACTTAGACCTCCTGCATTCTAATCATATGATATACCCCTTTATTCTTTAAAATAACACTACACCCACTGACAGATAACACCGTTAATGGCAAGACTAAAATGACTATAATACCCTTACTAATATTACCACTGCCACCCCAACATCTTCTCACAACCCTCTCTTTCCTCATACCCTCATCGCCCCATCAGCGACCCTAACCCCCACCAGCGATCCCAAAGCCATCAGCGGCAACCCCAGCAATCATCGGTACCATCCTTAACTTTTCTCTCCCTCCTCAATTTGTCATTCCCATCCCAATCTTCTCTAAACGAAAGAGAAGGTCACGCCAATGAAGGGAAAAATCAAAATGGTAATTAATAGCCACAAATCAACAGCAAACCAACGAGGGGAGATGAGAAGAACAACGTACACTTTAAAATCAACAGCCACACATGATATCTCCCAAATTAACAACCGCACATTATATCCCCCAAATGAACAAATTCCTCATCGCATCTAATGGGTTCTATAGCGACGGCGAGTTCGAAGCAACCTCAAAACCACCACCGTTTAATTGATTAGGGTTGCCTCGCATACACATATACACACACATACCACCAACCTCCATGAATAATGAACATGAACATCGATTAAACCCATCGCCAACTATTCATCCTCCCAAAATTCCCCAAATTGCTTGCCCAACTTCTCCAGATTGTTTGCCCACCGCAAATACATACGCACGCATACACACATACATCTGATTAGGGATTTTCACAAATTGGGTTCGATTTTCTAAATATCAAAAAGCTAATGTCCAACAGGGATTTCATTTGGAGCTTGAATGTGATATTCTGGTATACTATATCGGAAAGGAAGAGTGAGTTCCTGGACTATGAATGAAAAATCTTGAACCCTTATATTCAACGAGTTCTTTTTTCAGGTGGTAGGGACTCTAATAGAACTCCGCAGTTAAGCGTGCTTAGGCGAGAGTAATGCAAGGATGGGTGACCCATTGGGTAGAATATAACGGTGAGGGCTTTTGCCCAAAACGAACAATATCGTTACCACGTGAAGGGTCGGGGTGTTACATTGAAACTTCTGCAAATTTCCTTTCGGATGTCCGACTGAGATTTCGTTTTCGTTGCTTGAAGCTTCCAATTTCTGTTGTGATCTAAAGTTGGGGTGATTCTAAATCCACACACACACACACACACAAACACACAATTTGAGTTTAATTACAGAGAGGGTTGTGGGTTTGTAGTGAATTTGAGGGGGAGAGATGGAGGAGGAAGGTGGGGGGAGGGCGATGATGGGAGTTGAACTCCAAATTTGTGGTTTTCTTGGCGTCGTGTGAGGGGTCGTCTTCGATTCAATTCTCTTTGAACCCCAGAGAAGTAATTCGATCTACAGCGTCGCCCCTTCTTTGCTCTTACCACCAGCGATGATGAGGGTTTGCCAGTAGGGTCTGTAAAGGTAAGTAGGTGTCGCTGATGTGGTGGTCAATGATTGTTTTGAATTTCCTCCCCCTCCTCTGGTAAATCCTCATCATCCTTGTCTCACCCTCTCTTTGTCTCTTTTAGTTGGCTCGAGTGTGGCCAGATTTGTTGATGGTTGCAGACGATTGCTTTAGAGTCACCGGTGATGGCTCTGGAATTGCTGGCACCCAAACAGAAACTGGCGCTGTCGTCGACGGTAACCACGCATACAAAAAGGAACGATGAAGAGGGGAGTCAGTGGAAAGAATAGGAGGGAAGAGGAAATAAAAGATAAAAATGTCATTTTTAATTAATTTGTTGATGACGTAAATTATTTTCGTTAAGTCAACAAACAGTTGACTAACGAATGAGAAAAAACGTTACTCATTTTTGTAAAGTAAGAGAGTACAGTGTAATCTCTAAGAATAAATGGTGGACAGTAATATATGGTAAGAATGTAGGGAGTCTAAGTGTAATATACTAAAATATTTATTATATAAAATTAATTTTATAACTAAATTATGTTTAAAGTACCTTTAAGCACGGGTACTTACTAGTTCTATTCAAACTTTAACTGCTTTTAAAAAATAATAATACTCCACATTCATAAATTATTTAATGCCATTACCAAATATATATAATTATTAATATAAAATATTTAAAAGAGCAAAATTATCTAATTTGAATTAAAAAAAACTAGTTTTTACCTAAATAACCAATTTTAAAAAAATTAACTTAAAAGTTAAGTTACCAAATGTTAGAATTTTTCACCTAAGACTCTTCCTCCTCTTATTGGCAAGTCTGTGACAAACTCTTTGTATTATTACTATTTAAGTTAATCCTCGACCTCAATATGATGCACTTTTTTGTGTTTGTAAGTTTCTTTGTTGACTTGAACAGAAGGATAAAATCAGTGCTTCCCAAATCTTGGCAGTCAGCATCACAGTTTATGATCCTTAACTGGCTTGACCGCTCGATCGGTCTAAAAACCGCTCAAGTGGTCTATCTCGAGACATAATTATTTTTTTAAGTAGGGTTAGCAGCCTTTGGGGTATAGATATTCAGTTTAGGCAACTGTCGTCAGTGTGCATTTTATTTTGGAGAGGTTGGTGCTGTATGTATTGAAGGGGAGTTCTTTTGAACAATGATTCATGATTTCAAGTCAATTTTGATGCACTCAACGATCATCATCAATTCATCATCTTGATCATCGCATTCAATATTTGAGAGGAGTTTCAAGTGATAAAAGTCCGAAGGAGGATTTCTACGGCAAACAAGCACAAAATTGGCTCACGAAGATTTGACAAAAAGACAGGTAGGCTTAGGTTGAGGATTCAACTGGTGTTGTAAGACTTTTCTTGTAACCAAATATTTATTTCGTGCTTGTTTCTCTCGGACTAGGTTTAATCCCGTGATTTTTTCTTTTATTGGGGTTTTTCACGTAAAAATCTCCCGTCTCATTGTGTGGTGAATGTTTTATGTATTGATGTGTTTTCCATATCATTGTTGCAAATCAAAGCCGTTTAGTAAGTTTTAGTTGCATATTAAAATTTGGTTTTTTCACCAAACAACTAATTTTAAATTAAATTTAACTTTTTAATTAAAAATACAAAAAAAAATTAACTTTTAAATTAGTTGCGAATCAAAACCTTAATCAATACAATCCAATTAAAACCCAGGAAAAATACTAACGGCCTTGTTGGATTATTTTTAGGCAAATTAGTTATTCTATGGAATGAAGAAGTTGAGTAGTATTAATATTAAAATAAAAGATGAAATGTAATAGGACTATACATGGATAAGTTATATCGTAAAAGTATTTTATATTTGATTACTATAAGATAAATAATTAAATAAATAATGAGATATTTTTATTTAAATAGTTAAATTTAATAAGACAATAATCCGAAGCAACTTAATCCCTGCAATTCCTATCATTCAGTTGGTATTAATTATCTTCTGTTTAATTTTATATATTTAATATAACTCATTCAAATTCTTAATACTAAAATCGTACGAACTAAACAACATATTAAATAAACATGTGGATCAATGTGTCTAAAAAAAAACAGCCTCCCATACTTATCTGACAACCAAACGCGGAACTAAATTTTAGGGTAAAACCAGTGTCCCTTAATTCTTAAACTAAAATAATTCAAAAAATATTTTATTATTTTAGGGGTCCAGATGAGTTTAAGCACAACTTAATTAATCTGCCAAGGACTACCATCTATTAGCACCCACCATCCACCGTCTAACAAGAAAATATAAGTTTGTTATTAAAATTTTTAAAGAGTATTCTTCTCCCATGATAAACTTATTTTAAGAACTTTTCTTTATACCAATTCTACCCTGAAACATATGGCCTTATTAATTTATTTTAATTTTTAAATCTTTTTCACACATTGTCTTAATTTTTATTTGTTTAATTCATATTGATAAAATAAATAATAAAAGTAAAAACAATTAATTTAAGAATAATAAAATTATAAAATAAATAAATAAATTATTATCTCGATTAAATCTTATTAATCATAGCGTCACCAATTCTTCCATGAGAAAAAATTTTTACTGAATTTTTTTAGTATTAATTTTAATAAGTGTGTTTCGTAGATTTTCTTTATCAATAAATATAAAAAAAATAAAAATTCTTGATTAAAATATAAAAAAAACAAATAAATGCAACTTATCAAGTTTTTCGTGTTTTGCCCGAATAAATATATATTTTTAATTTCTCACGTTACAAATAAAAAAAAAACTAAAGACATCTAAACCAGGAAATTGAAAACCTAAAAAATAAAAACAAAGTCATTAAATTTTTTAGACAAACTGAGACTTAGGGCCGTTTTGACAACTCTAGTTTTTTTTAATTAACAACGTAAAAAAATTCAACACATGATTCCTTTGACAAAAAATAAAAAATAAAAAATAAAAAATAAAAAATAAAAAGTCAAAAAATTAAATCATAATTACCCAAAAAAAGTCAAATAAAAAAATTCATTCTTAGAATATTCTATTCAAATTTTAACCACTTTTAAAATGCAATAATACCTCAATTCATAATTTATTTACTACCACTATCAATTATATATAATTATTAATATCAAATATATAGAATGATAAAAATATTCAATTTGAACAAAAAATAAAAAAAAATTAGCCTTTTACCAAATAATCAACTTAAAAAAATTAATTTAAAAACTAAGTTATCAAACAATTTATTTTAAACTAAATTTAATTTTTAATAAAAAATAAAAAAATAAATTTTAAACTAATTACCACCGACTATTCTTTCTCATTCGTAGTCCTGAAAATGAGGTGTACAACCAATGGCTGCGTCGATAAGGAGCATTATGGCCTCGTCAACTTGACTTAAACCAGATTTCTCATTTAAATTTATTTTATTTTAATAAATTGTAAAAGTGATTTTAAATTAAAAGATGATAAATTAAAGAATTTAGCATAAAATGACTCTAAGGAAAATAAAAATAAAAAACTTGAGTTAAAATTGTTACAATTTTTTAAAAATTTATTTTTATATAATTTTATATTTATTATGGATCTTATTTGATAATTTTGACAAATAAGTTTTAAATTATATTTTTTTATAAAAAATAGATGTATATAATAGAAGTTATGATATTTTTTAAAAATATATTAAAAAAATTTAGGTAAAAAATAAAATGATTAAGGTTCCGTTTGTTTTGATGTAAAATATTTTTGTATAAAATATTTTACTTAATTTTTATTGTTTGAGTGATAATACCTATGTAAAAAATATTTTTAGCAAAATATTTTACCTTATTTTTGTAAAAAATATTTTTAGAAGTCATGTTTGGGATATTTTAAATATTGTTGGGGATAATTTTTTATACTAATTCTTTTTATTAAAATATCTAAAATATTCTTACTTTTTGCTTTTTAAAAGTTGTAGTATTTGGTATATTCACTACAAGAAAATTAACAATTAATAACAATTAAAATTATCATAAAATATTTATTATTTGTCACCAAATATTTCTAAAAATAAATAATATAGTGTCAAGTTTTTTTTATGACAAGAAATTAACTGTTAAGAAACTCGAAACTCCGCGTCCTATATCTCTTCACTTCTCACTAACATTAATTATTTAATTATCTCTCCACTTCTCACTAACATTAATACTTAATTATCTTAAGTAGGTACCTAAAAAAAGTTAAGAACTCTAGCCTGAGGTTTTAAGAGCGAAAAAAGAACTGTTTGGCTAATTTATTACAGGTTAGTCAACGGTGGTTTTTGACATTGTTATTTAGAGTAGTTTAAAACTTTTGTTATTAATTTTAATAATAAATTATTATTATTTTTAAATATTTATAATTTTTACTATGAATTATAATTACTTATTTTTTCTTCTATAAATAACTACTTTAAAATACAAATTAAAGTATTTTTTAAATATTTATAATTTTTGCTTCAACTATAACTATGATCTTTTAACTACAATTTATAAATAATTAGTTTTAATAATGTCAAACATCACAAATATACGAAAAAAATAATACCAATAATTTTTAAAAATAACATTTTATTATTATAAAAAAATATTAATGTCCGTATACTAGTTTTCTTTAGAAATTTTTAAATGAAAAATTAGAAATATCATAAGATTGAGACAATAGTACATTTGCAGGAAAGAACGGCTGAATTGAATATTTTGGTAGCATTTTTCGTCGTGACATGTAAGCAAATATGAAGATTTTGTTTGGCAATTTACTTCAAGTTAATTTTTTTTTTCTTATAATTGAGGGTACGTAGCCCATATTTGGGATATTTTAAAGATTGCTTAGCATAAATTTTAATAGTATTTATTATTATTTTTTATTAAAATATCTAAAATATTTTTACTTTTTATTTTTTAAAAGTTGTAGTGTTTAGTATATTCACTACTAGAAAATTGACAAATTACTAACAATTTAAATTGTCATAAAATGTTTATAATTTGTCACTAAAGATTTCTAAAAGTAGATTTTTGAAAATAAATAATATAATGTCAATTTTTTTTATGACGAACGAGAAATCAACCGTGAAAAAATAAGAAACTCGCGCGTACATGTATATCGTTCGACATTTCACTAGAATTAATATTGATTATCTTAAGTAGATAATTAGAAAAAGTTTAGAAGAGTAAGAACCTAAGACTTCTAGGTCCTTAAATGTGTTATGCTATCAACTCATTTGATCCTTATTGTTTATGTTAAGTTAATTTTATTTATTTTTGTATTATGCAATATATTGATGAATGACTATAAATTCGAATATACATATTCAAATCATTTACCACAAACAAATATAAATCCAATTATAGTGTGGACCATATTGAGAGTAAATCTCGATCATACATTTTAATTATGATTAAAATTTTGAATTTGTAGCTAAACTAAAATTCCAAACCATTCTATAGCATCAAGCCAGATCATGAAGAGATATTGGAGTTGATCAAACAGAGAGCAGCATGGTGGGCCAAAACCAAGTTGAAAGATGAGGATTTCACGTGTGAGAATTTCGTTTACAACATCAAGGAGCTAAGGAACTTCAAATAAAAAAAGAGCATAAGGAAATAAGAATAGATAAGGGAGGAGTTCATCAACAGCTAGCAAATGTCTTGGTAGGAGTTTCTAACTTGTTGTATTAATATGGCTAATAGGCTTGGTTGGTTGTTGGTTAAAGGGCGTGTATGGCTGGACTTAATCAGCTCACTTTCTGCAATTGACCTTCACCGCATCTGTGGAGTTGGGCAACAGTAGCTGGTGGGTATGATTGGAGTTCTGGCAGCAGTGGCTGGTTTGAAGGGGTATTGGCTTTTAGCTTCCTGTTATGCTTTGGTTAAGCTATAATTGCAGCATCAGCTTTTGGCTTGTGGTAATTGCACTAGCTACAATTCGATTTGGGAGGAGTTAGGTTTATTACGTTTTTCAAAATGTTTGGGTTTTGCTCTTCCCCTGTCCTAATGTTGATGCCTTATCAACTTCATGGCATAGGGGGGGTAATATAACACTTTATTCTTGAGTAATATATTCAATTTTCGCTGGTTAAAAAGTGTACATTGCATGAAAAGTCTATTGTTGAACTGTTGAAGTTTGTTTCTTAGTGAGCATAGCATTTTCTTTAGCTCAAATACTATTGAGTATAATTCGGTTATGATTTGAACGACACAAAAATGAGGAAAAAAAAATCTTGAATAGGGGTGTAATTTTAGCTCGGTCTGGTCTGGCCGTGATTTCGGCTAAATCTTTGGGCTGGCACAAGCTTTTTTGTCTGGGGGTCTGCCTAAACCCTAGGGGTACTGGATTTGGGCTCGGGCTTCGGGCCGGGCCTCGAGCTCAGGCTTCGGGTAGGTCTTGATTTTTTTGAATTTTTTTTTTGTTTCATTTGTGTTTTTATTACTTTTATAGTTATTTAGTTTATAAATTTATAATATAATATTAATTTACTACTTTATTAGTAGTAGTTA
>JAOTRH010009063.1:0-23387 GCA_034768845.1 Heliamphora exappendiculata
ATTAAAGAATATTTATTTATAGGAAATGAAATATTAAAATCATCAAAATTAATTAATGAAGCATTTGTGCTAACAACTATCACTAATGTTATTAAACAATTTGACACTAGGATTGAAAGGAGTGAAAAGGTTTACAATCAAAGTAATTATATTTTCTCAAAAAATAATTAAGAGAAATCTCATGTTTTTACCTAATAATTTGAATTTTCAAATTTGCATTAGCTTTTCCTAAGTCTTTCAGGTAAAAAATCTAACTTAACAATGACTTAGTTCCATTGACAATTAATGTGTTAGAACCAAATATCAATAAGTCATCAACACACAAACAAATAAAGAAACATACAAGATTTTTAAACTTATAGTACATTTATCACTTTTCTTGACTTTGAAACAATTTAATATCACTAAATTACCAAAATTTCCATGTCATTGTTTAGGTGGCTATTTAAGGTTATATAAAGATTTATTTAATTTACACACTTTGTTTCCTGGTCGTAGATAACGAATCTCTCGGGTTAGTATGTATAAATGTATTCTTCTAAATTATAAATAACAACTCTAGCAAATAAGACCCGAATACAAGTAATCTTACCTTCTAAAGAATAAGTGTTAAAGAAATTTATATTTTCTATTCGTATATGACATTTACCTACAAGTCTGACTTTATATTTAGTAACTGAGTCATGAGTCATTAGGTTTGAGTTTTATTTTTAATATACTTTTACAGCCAATAGTTCTACAATCTCAATATAGGTTTTCTAATCACTAGGTTCAATTAAACTCTAGTGAGTTCATCTCATCATTAATGGCTTCTTGCTAAAGATCAACATTTGGGGAAGGTAGATCTAAAGTGTGGTGATATCTTCCTCTATAGAAAAGACATAAATGTCAAGGCCAAAGTCTTTTAGAGGTGCAAGTTCTCTTGCTCCTCTTTGGTTAAAGTGTACTGTTTTGAACATGCCATCAATACAATATCAATTTCAAATAAAATTTCCATTTTTGGTTAAAGTGTACTGTTTTGCTTATGATTTGGGTAGATTTGGGTTTGTTGATTAGATATTTAAAGACAAGATTATTTCTCTTATCTAGAGAGTGTAAGATATTTTTTAGAGTGCCAGTCATTCCAAAAGTAAACTTCACTCCACATCACTAGTCTCGAGTACCTTAGTGGTGTGGGAATCTCCCAACAATATTTTCTTGTTGTTTATCTTGGAATAACTCTTGAACAAGAAACGATCAAAGTAGATAAGGCGAGAAGCACCAATGTTTACCCACCATCCTTTGGATTGACTTATTAGATTGACCTATGATATCATACTCAAAAGTAACTCTTCGGTCAAGTGCGTATGTACAGTGGGATGCCTTTCGTTTCGGTAATTCTATGCCATATGCCCAAACTTGTTACAATTGTAACATAGGAATTGGATAAAATTTGTGTTTTGAGCTTGGTTTGAAGGGACTATTTCTTGTTCTGATAAGGCATTTAATTCTAATTCTTTTGATTCTGGTTTGACTTTTTGATTTTTCCTTTCGACTTCAAGACTGTCGAGCTTTAGCTCTTTATTTAAAACAAGAAGAAAAATGCTATGAGATACAGATTAAACCTAAAGGGGTGAATAGGTTAATCCATGCCAAAAAAAAATGTAAAAATAAATCAAAGGTTAAACATCCACAGAGCTAGAGGCAAAATATAATATGGAAACCTTAGAGTAAAATTTTGGGATAAAAAACCACGACACCAACTCACGAAAACTCTTCACTATGAATCAAAAAGATACAAGAGAAAATATTAAAAGAATTACACCAGTTACCCAACAATGACCTAACTTATTTTCTTAAGCTAGCTTCTCGAGTTCCTTCTTAATTTCATAGATTCTATAAGCTTTAACTTTTTGATCTTGGTAACCCAATGATTTCAATATGATTCGAACAAGTGTGTGAGGAAAGTGTAGAAAATGAATGATGAAATGATAGTGTGATGAAATACACAATCTGGGTAGTGATTATACTCTAAAAGATGAACAATGCACCTAAATTGCTACTAAAGAGTAAAGGAAAAGATGAGTATAAAGGATTAAAAATAAATTATTAGTCTCATAGGACTACTTATTATGTGTGATTATATATCCCCTCATTATTAATTCGATCAATCAAACATGGTCTTAAAGCATTAAAAGTTGAGTTTATTTTAATAATTTGAACTGATTAAATTATAAAGAATGCTAAAAAATTATTAATTCAAAACATTAAATTGATGGGAGAACGTTAGTTTCATAATTCAATTACATTAATACTTAAAAAAATACTAGTTCATATCTGTCACCCATTTCTCAGCAAAAGAATTATTGGAATAATTTTTTATCAACTCAATTTTTTGCATGAATAATATTCTTAATAAACTCTATAATTCAAATGATTTGAATTATAGAAATGAACCCAACTTGATTAGTATAAGAAATGAATTCAACTTCTCCAATCTCATATTTGAATGATTTGACATGACGTGTCATTGAAAATAATACAAAATTACTCAATAGAGGGCCACCTTCTTGTCACATGAAACTTTACAATTAAAATGTCATTTTTTTTTTGTGACAATTCACTCTTTGGCTTTTAGAGTGGCTTCGATGAGTTTACCCTTTAAGTGATAAGGGGGTTAGGTAAAAAATGACTCTTTTAAGTGACGAAGGGGTGAGGTAAAGAGTAGTACAAGTATTATTGCATTGTGTACAATTATTTTAATACATAAAATATGTATCTAAATAAATAAAATGTGTACATTACCGGTCAAATTTCTATTTTTAAAAAACCTGAAAAAATGTCAAAATTGTGTAAAAAGGTCGAAAACGTGCTCATTTCATAGGATGCGTGTATAAACATACATTTATTACATGTGGAATATAAAATTGACAATATACATTATACTAGACGGGAACAAATCCTTACGAAAATTCAACAAAACATTTTTCATGGAAGACGTTATTTCATTATTCAAATACATTAATACTTAAAACAATACACATTCATATTTATCACCCATTTTTAAAAAAAAATGATTTAATCATGCGGCTACTAATTTTTTATTAACTCATTTTTTTGCATGAATAATGTTCTCAATAAACTCTAGAGGTTTTTTAAATAGAGGCCCTATTAGTTAAATATATAAAACAAATAATCCCAACTAACATTTTTTTCAAAGTCAGTCCTGTTCTACTTCTCTATTTCCTAATATACTCCCTATCACCATTTTTGTGGAAAACCTTAGCCCCATCGCCCTAGCCCCCGCCTCCAACATCCTCTCTCTTCGGTGCCATCCTCTTCTTTCTTCTCCAGCGACCTCCTCCTTCTTTTCCACCGTCGACCTTCTCCTTCTTTTTCGGCGATCTTTTCCATCTCCTCCGTTACCGATCTCCTCCTTCTTTTCTGACAAGGTCGTCATAGGGTTAAGATTTCAGATAAAAGAGAAAAAGAAGGCAATTTTATCTCTTTTAACTAAGAAATTTTTCACTTAAAATTTCTCGAGAAATTTCTCATAACATTTAACTGAGAAAGAGAGAAAATTTCTCATAGTATTTCACTGATAAATTTCTCAATTAAAGTTTTTGGAGAAACTTCTCAACATTTAATTGAGAAATTTCTCAATTAAAAGAAAAATTTCTCAGTTAGAGAGAGAGAGAGAATTGAGGACGAAGACAACGATGAGGCCAGATTTGGTTGGCGGTGGTCGATGGTTAGTGTCCAAATTCGTGTGCGAGTGGTCGGTGGTGGTCAGATCTATGCGCAGCGATGGTCGGCGGTGGTCAGATCTATGCGCAGCGATGGTCGGCGGTGGCCAGATTTGGAGTTGGTGGTTGGTTTTGATGGTGGAGTGGCTAATGGTGGTCGACAGTGATGAAGGAGTGCCCGACATTGGTTAGCGTCGAGAGAGGAGTGGCTGACGGTGGTTGACGAGATTTAGGATGGAGATTTGGGAGTCGTTGACAAAGGCAGTGGTGCAAAGGCAGTGGTGGACTAGCCGATGGTGGTCGGCGGTGACAGAGGAGTGGAAAAGGTTGAAGTCATGGAGGTGGCTTGTGTAGGCGTGATGACGAGAGCTCGAGCTCTGACCATGACGGTCGCGGCGAGATCTGGAATAGAGAAGAGAATATTGGTGGTACTGTGAGAGGGTATATTTGTCATATTTTTAAATGACATTTAAAAATAGAACTAAAACTTTAAAAAAATTTAGTAATGGAGCTAAATCTTTTACACATCTTGTAAATAGGACTAATAATTAATTAACTCTAAACTCTATAATACAAACAATTTGAATTATAAAAATGAATCCAACTTGATTAGGATAAGAAATGAAATGAGCCTTTCCAATCTCATGTTGGTTCTTTGAAATGATTTGACATCAGGTGTCATTGAAAATAATATAGAAGATTACTAACTAGAGGGGCCACCATCTTGTCATATGAAACTTTACGATTGAAATGTCATTGTCTTTTTGGTGATTCTCAATCACTCTTTTGGCTTTTAAAGTCATTTTGACAACTTTACCCTTCAACTGACAAGAAGGGTTAGGTAAAAAGTCGAAATTTAAGTGACGAATGGAGTGAGACTAACCATATATGTTATGAGATAAATACACCAACCAAATAGAATTGATCACTAGTCTCAAGTAGTAACTTAATTGGGATCAAAACAAATCAAACAATGTACCCTCGAGTATTAGAAAAGGAACTTGTTCAAAATCCAATTTTCTGACAACCAAAAAAAGAAGGGTATGGATGAGAACAAATATGTTTCCACCTCCCATCCTTTATGAAAGAATCAGTGACCAATTGATTCATAACCATCTATATAGGACAATGGTTTTCTTAATTTCTTTTCTTTCCTCGAAAAAACTATGGATTAAAAGAGAAAAGACCATATATTTAACTCAATCCCACTCTATAAGTTTGAGGTTATCTTGAACCTATAATATTGTGTCTTGAAAATTCACGAACAATTAAACAAACTCATCATTGTTTACAACAACGGAACCAATTCTCTCTCAAGCAGACATTTGGTATGTACACCGTAGGAAAGGTAAATCTCAAGTTGATACCATATGCTTGATATTACCAATTAATATTTATTTTTGTGATTAATTTGCATCTATTTATTTTCTCTTTTTATTCTTTATTTTACTTACTTTTATTCTTGCCAATACCAATATTTATAGAAGGTTGATATTTATGCTTAAAAAAATAAAAGAAACTTACCATTGTACCGTGTTGTATTTGTATCCTACATATCTTTAAAATTCCATCGAATGATCGTACCTATATAGTATCATATCTGCATAGCTGTACTTGTGTTTCATAGTGAAGGTTTTGAAGTAAATATTTATAGTTTCATAATTTGCAAGGTATTATGAAATAATAGGTCTTCTCAAAAAGTAAAGGTCCAATATCATATAGCACCAAATGTATTGCAAAAACATAAGATGATCTAAAGGACTTTATGAATTATGACTATTATGAACCAAATAGCTAGACCCCATAGCATCCATACAATCCAAGGTCTTGTCAAAGTTTAGAGTTTGAAATGCAGTAGCCCAGTTCCATCCAAACCTTTGGCTGTGTTGTGTTCTACGTACACTTTCACGGTGGTTTTTCGATACTTGGGAGGATCGTCTTCGGACAATAGTTCCTTGATAGGTCTAAACACCTTTGTCGACGGCCACCTTTCGGTGGTGAAAAAAGCACACCGACTTTATGAATTATGACTATTATGAACCAAATAGCTAGACCCCATAGCATCCATACAATCCAAGGTATTGTCAAAGTTTAGAGTTTGAAATGCAGCAGCCCAGTTCCATCCAAACCTTTGGCTGTGTTGTGTTCTACGTACACTTTCACGGTGGTTTTTTGGTACTTGGGAGGATCGTCTTCGGACAATAGTTCTTTGATAGGTCTAAACACCTTTGTCGACGGCCACCTTTCGGTGGTGAAAAAAGCACACCACCGACACTCTTGGATTGATGCGATTGGCCAACACCCTATGCTCGGAGCTTTTGAACTTGTCGTTCGTTACTTGCTGAATTTAGTTAAACCCCAACAATCAACAAAGTTGAATGATATCTCTATCGATTCACAAGCTAATGTTAAGCTCTTGGTGTTAGAAACTTCAAATCATTACATATAATCTGCTATTTTTTCATTTGCAAATAGAATTTGTTCTTCTAGATATCATGCAAATACATGTGGTGTAGAATAGGGGTGCACATTGGTCGATTTGGTTTGGTTCCGTACTAAATTTAGGATTGAATCAATTTTTATCGGTTCTAATTTTTTGAATCCAGAACCAACCTAATCATATTGTAGAACCAAACTAATAAAAATTAGGTTGGTTCGGTTTGAACCATGGTTTCATAAATTTTAAAAATTACTTTACGCGTATGAAAAAAATTACTATGTATAAGTTTTAAAATTTTAAAATGAATAATAAATAAAAGTTAAGACTCATACATTATAATAAAAATATAAAATAAAAATTTAAATAATTATTTTACAATCTATTTAGTAAAAGAAATGACAAATATCTAATAAAAAAACTCATAGAAAAATGACATATAACAAATAAATAAGAATTAATAATAATTATCTAATCTAATGACTTTTTTTTCTAATGTGTAAAGCTAAAAAACTTTTTATTTTTTATATGAATTTCACAATAATTATATATGTAATCTAATGGTTTATATTTTTTTTCTTTATATATATATATGGTTTTCGAGTTAATTGGTTCGGGTTAATCCAAGACTAACCCAAGAATTGAACCAATATTATCAGTTTATCCTTTTTAGGATCTAGGACCAAACCACTTTCTTATAAAAATCGAACCAACCCAACCCATAGAGGTCGAATTGGTTCGATTTTCGGGTTTTTCGGGTCTCTTGTGCACCCATAGTGTAGAACAAAAGTTAACTATTAGATAATTTCACACTGCTCTCCCTGATTGGCAATCTTGACTTTTTGATTTTTCAGCAAAAAATGCCAAAAAGCCAAGGTGGACACCGTTTAGTAAAAAAGTTAAAAAGCCAAAAAATTAAATCAGAACACATACTCTCATAATATTCTATTCAAACTTCTACCAATTTTAAAATATAATAATACCATTTATTCATAACTCATTTACTATAACTATCAATTAACATATTATTGTTAATATCAAATATAGAATGGTAAAATATTTATTTTGAACAACAAATAAAAAAGTTAACTTTTTATCCAAATAATCGACTTCAGAAAAGATAGCTTAAAAGCTAAGTTACCAAACAACTTACTTTGAATCAAATTTAACTTTTTGGCTAAAAATGCAAAAAGTAAAAAAAAAACTACCTTTTAAGCTAGTTGCCAATCGAGCCCTTAATGTGTACTAGGTGCTGAGACGACTGTGGACAAATGCCAACAAGACGGTTATTTAGGGCCTCAAATTTTGTTTAAAAGATAGGCCGTCGCCTCCTAAATAGAAATTTTATATTTAGTTTTAAAATATTATTTTTTTACTTGGTATTAATCAAATAAAGGACCTCTAATTACTTTAATTTTAACTTTATCAAACTACATGTAGATTCATCCTTAATAGCATTCTCAAAACAAAACTATTTTTAGTAGTTTATTTACCAAAAGAAGTAAAAGAAAAGTTCTACATTAGTCAAAATACTAGATTGTTGTTTCCCACATTCATGAATTATAATATTGTTGAATGAAATATGAAAAAATTAATTTTTAAATGGTATTTAATGAAGTTATTTTAAATGCCTTTTAATATGATGACATTAGATTACTAACGTATTTTTTTAGTATTACAACACGGTTTTTTGTTTTCTACTTCTGAATTGTAAAATGGTTACTTTGCGATGGAAGATTATTTAGGTGTGTTTGTCTACTATTGTAACACATTGTAATTTTTCCCCTACTCTCCAATTGTAAAATGGCTATATGGTAATAAAAAAATCAAAAACTTATATTTTTTCTTCTAGCCAAATAACAATTCTACAAAAAAGTGTAAATTTTATAAATATTACTTTTTAGCGATATGACAGTGGATTCTTGATGTTAGTGCCGGGTGCTTCGCATTTATTCGAACAGAATCTCGTTTCATCGAGGTTTGTTTTTCGAGACGTCGAGCTTTTGGCTCAACGAAGTAGGATCCTAGATTATATTGTTGTTAAAGGGTGTGCAGTTTTACGCTTTTCTACTGGTTGAAAATGTTTACATATTATACTGTATGTTTTAAACCATGTTTATTCAGGTAAAAAGAATATTTTTGCGTTTTTCTTGATTTATTACATGTTGAGAGGTGATATGGGTTTGGCGAAAGGAACCTTTGGGGTTGAACTCGCGGTGTTATGGGTTTGGTGAGAGGAGCCTTGTTGGGTTGCACTCACGCGTGTGTATATGAATTTTGATGTGATAATAAAAAAAGAACCGTGCTGAGATCAACGGATTGAGTAAATTTGGGCACGAGTTGCTCCATGGTAAAAGACCAAAAAACTGCGCAGAATAGGTTTATCTGCCCGCCGGCTAGTGAACCGAAAAAGGACGCAAGTCGTGTCGAAAGTATAGGGTGTCCAGTTACTTCACGGGTCTCGTGTGGCTGGCGTAGTAGTAACGTGACGGGGTCTATATGCCCGTTCGGCATCAGTGCCTATGTTTTAACCACGAGTTGGTAAGATCATGTGGATGTGATGATGGCGTGCGTGTGTGCGTGCGTGTGTGCGTGTTGTCTCGGCTGTGTGTTCCGAGTGACAAATAACATTTTGATTAATGCTTTTCTTTAACTGTGAAAAGTTATCTGCATTGTTGAAATGCTTGATTTTGAGGATGAAAAATTATTTTAAGGCTTATGAGAGTCTAATGGAAAACTTAAGATTTTATGAAGTAAAATCATTTTTTGGCTCACGTGGTTGAGTCAACTTTATGCTATGTGATTGCATATCATGCTTTATTGCTTCATAATCTATTTCTATTGAGTTTCGGCTCATGTTTTAGGATTTATAAAACATTTTTTAGATAAACGTGGTTCTGTAGATTGACCTTGAGGTGCCCGGAGGTAGCTGATGACAAGACTGATGTTTTGTCTTTGTTAGGTAGTTTATACCTTTTGTATATGTTTCATGTTTGGATGTAACATGTTATAAAGCATATGTATTGATTATGGCCATGGGCCGTTGTATGCATGATTTATGCTTTCAAGAGAACCATGGGTTGACTGTTGTTTTCTGTAGTTTCTTATTTCATTTTTTGTTGATTGGTACAACTGTGTACAAAAAGGAGTTTTCAAATGGTTTAGGTTTCATTCAAACTCTTGTGATTCGAGGAACATTTTAGAACGACCTAAGTTTCTTTTAAAAGGAAAAGATTTTCTTATCCAAAACATGTATTTTGTTTTTAAAGGCTTGGCTTGTGGGGTCGTAACCGTAATCTTTTGGACTACTCTTTTAAATCGAATAAACCCTCGATAGTACATTTTTTTTTACAAAGGTTTTAGGCTTGTTTGGGCTTTATGGTTTTCATTCCTTTTTGGTCGGGTGGTTTTGGTGGTTGTTCGTGGACTTTCGCGTGACCCGGAGTTTGGGGCGTGATAACTTGGTATCAGAGTTTTGTGTTCGAATACCTATGAGCTGTGGGGAGAGGGTGCGTCACCTTGTGAGGTAAGATGTGTGTGTGCCTGGTTGCCTGTGTTTGGAATATAAGCATGATAGCTTATTGTGTATATATGAGTATGGAGGTTGGACCTTGAGACTGATTAGTCTTGCCTTTGGGCGTTTGGATTAACTAACTTGGGAGCCAAGTTAAAAACACATTTCACGGACGTAATTTCTAGCAAGGAATCTAAGTGGGTTATCTAAAGTGACGCGTTATTCTTATCGATTCTCCTCGATATATGTGATGTGTCTGTATGATCGTTTTGGCTATGTGTTAGCATGATTATGTGATAGTGTTAGAAATAACACACTAGATCGACCTTAGGTTGTCGTGTTCTGTATTTTCTTTATATATGAACTGTACACCCTTTGAGATGATGAGACTGTGGTCTGGGTCTTGGATATGCGACTCGGTTGCTATCAGTTGTAGAGATAAGGTTATGGGTTGAGCATCGACCTCTTTGTGTGTTACGAAACTCGTCGGTGAGTTGGGTTCAGCCGTGTGAGGTTAGCCGTGTGATGGATTAGGTACGTCTTGAGTCATGCTATATCATGAGTCGTGTACTTAGGACGGGGTATAGACGGGAACATAGTGGATAAGAGCGTAGTAATCCTTGGCTGAATGTATGTTGAGATAGCAAAATGTGAGTGGTTCTGGAGATATTCCCTGGTAGTTAGGATGCTGATGGTGGTTAGCTAGATGTTGACGGTAGTCAGAGTAGCATCTGAGGATGTTATCGGTAGTCTGAGTAATTTTGATGACCTTAGACGTTGTATACCTCCTTGAGGTTTGAGAATTGAGTTGTGAGTGAGTAAGCTCAAGGATATAAGGATGAGTATGAGTTGCAGTTATGCTAGAATGAGCATGGGTCGTGGTTGTGTAGGAATTTGTAAGGGTTCAGGTTACAATTCTAACATCCGATGAGTATCAGTTCTGTAGGATTCTTACGAGAATACACGTTCGTGGTTTGGTCGTTATCTTCGTGATCAGGAGGTTTGAAAGGACCATGGAAGGGTTCGATAGTACGGTTGACTTGTGTTGAGACGGTGTGTCCCGAGTGTGATATTTTCGAGGTTGTTTGTGTTCCACCTTAGGTTCAGAGATGGGAATGTTGTTTGCCCATGAGAACGAATTGTGGAGTAATAAGGTTTAGCAATGTACCGTGTGGTTTGGCTAGCCTGTGACGATAGGTGAGAAATCGTGGATTATGATGCCTATGATCGATGTGTGCCTTGAGAGTGCAGTGCGAGACGTGTCTGCATAGTTAAGGGAATTAGTAGTAACTCTAGATGGAAGGTCTCAATATTGGGTTTTCTTTGCTCGATGTCGTGCACTTTCTATGTGAGCTACTTGGACAGTGGGCTCGAGGCCGTGACATGACTATGGTTTGCCTAGCAAGAGTTAGGTGAGTAAGCATAACCTTCGGGAATGGGGTCTTGACACGATGAGAATATTGATGTGTGTCTCTGTGCATGGTTGGTGATGAGCATGTAGACCTATGGGATGTGTTATACAAGGTATAAGAATTGATGGTGTTCACATGTGTGAATGAGGTTTGAGAATTGAGAACTTGGTGCAACAGATGATTTGAGTTTCGTGATCGGAGTTGAGAGAAACTGTGTGACTGTAATCAATGTGGTCTCAAGGTAAGATTTACTGGATTCTTGGGGTCAAGTGTTGGTGGAACTAGGAGTACGCTGAGGATGGGTCATGGTTTCTTGTTGACCCTTTCTTTTCTTTGGATAGAGATAGAGTTTTCTTGTAGACAGTTATCTGGTACGAGTTGTTCTATCTTGGTTGGATGTAGATGCCGAAATCTTGATTAGTTCAGATTTAGTTGTGTTTTGAACTGTGAAAATCTCTGTGGATTTTGTCCTTGTGTTGTGACCCTTGGAGTTGTGCCTTAGAAACTGGTATCGCCGTGATCGCGTGATTATAATGATGGATTCGTCGTAGTTCCAAAGGATGGTTGAACCATTGGGTTGTGTTCCCTGCGAGGTTGGGTTGGTGGACCAGGAATACTTGTGTTTGCTCTTGTTGACAAGAGAGTTGGTGTTGAGACAAAGAGTTCTTTTGTGGCGATCAGCTGAGAATCTTTAACGTTGTGTGCAGCTTGTTTTGGCTTGTGTGGGTATGGTTGTAGCTCTTGGAAGAGTGGGACATTTTTCAGAACAGTGCAACAGTGATATTCATATGGTGAGTTTCTAGCAGAGTTCAATGGTTGAATTTTTTGCATTAAATGCCCTCACCTATCTCCAACAGTTATGAAAACTCAAGGGCTTATAGAAGTAGTTACTCCTCAGTATTTAAATTCTTTAGAGACTTACAATCACAATTTTATTGCTTGATTCAAACTCAAAATCTTTAAGGTTTCATATATTGCTGTGACTCCAGCTCTTGTACCGCATCTCTCTTTATCTCTTCATTTATTGCCAATCAATTTCTGTAAAGAAAGTGAGTAGTACTCATTGATACACTTCATTTATTATATCCAAGGGTGAGTTATCCTTTGTCCTTTGGATAAGTGAGTAAATTTAATCAAAAAAGAGCTCAAGAGTGATTAGAAAAAAATATGGATAGTTTTCATATGATCATCTTGAGGTTGTTGTAAGGCTTTTGAATTTGTACGTAAACATTCGTATTCTGGTGGATATTCTCAAGGAAAGTCTTGAGGTTGTAAGGTTTTAGATACGCCCGTGAAGCATTCTACATAGTAAAAATTCTCAAGAGGAGACTTGAGTAGTGGACTTAGGTTTGAAAGAAGCCAAACTACTATAAATCTTTGGTGTCTGGTTCATTCTCTCTATCCCTAATCGCTTTAATAATTGCATTGCTTTAATCTTTGATTATCTTGCTATATTTCTTTGCAATATTAAAAGATTCTCAAAAAAGTTTTAAAAATTATTATTATTTTTTAAAAACCCAATTCACTCCCCTCTTGGATTGCCTAGAACTAACAATATTGAAAAATGAGATACAAACCTTAGATGAATAAGTCGAACCACAACAATAGATGGTGTGGGCTCTGATGAGGGATTGGTTGGAGTGAACTTGAGAGGCAGAGTTTAGAGAATAAGAGGTATATTTGTCAAGAACAATCATACATTTAAAAAATAGACCTTATTGAATAATTAAAAAGTGATTAATACTTATTCCTAAATAAATCCACTAAATAGGACCCCAAATTAATTTTTTTTTTTTGTCAAAAATGCTACAAATTCTTTTGGCATTATTTTAGTTTGAGAATTAGAATTTTCCTAATCGTATTTTTTCTATAATTTGCAAGTTTCAAAATTGGTTCATTTTCACGAAGCTGACATTATATATAAAAGTTCAACCCATGATGAGTACCTTGAACGATTTGAATATTGTACTGGATAGTGTATTAATTTTTACATTAATATGGTACATATCAATACTAGTAAATTACCGGATACTATTTTAAATTTATCGCTATAAAATATTATATATGTTTTTTCTAAATATTATTCAATAATAAATTGTGACGCATCAGTTTTCCGACACGTATAGACATACATAAATATAAAATAAGGGATATTCTAGCGATTCATTCATAAATATACATTATAATATTACATTATTAAAATTTCAACACTTGCCCAACATAGATATATAATTGTTACAGTTTCCTAAAGAATATACAAAATTACAATGTCGCGCAGAAACTGAATAAAGAAACAAAAAGAAGGCTTAATTCTTCATTCATGCGTCGTGTGGATTTCCACATCCTGATAGTCGTATCCTTCTTCGTTGGGGAACTTTCCTTCAAAAACTTCTTCCTCATCACCTATGGCACGAATGCCATCAGAAGAAACACTCTAACTATCCAACCAATCTCACGGCACAAATTCAACGCAATACATTTTATACAACGCTCAAAACATAAAGAAATCAAGGAGAGGCAAATTTAAAATATACAACATGTTAAGCAAGTAAATGCTAGAGTGACTGATTATGCAAGATATGATAATGTAATGTAAGGCGAATACCCAACCCGACATACAACCAGAACACATAATATGAATTCCACAGCGAAAATTATAAAAGTAGATTTTATGGGCAACAGATCACCAAAGCCATCACCATAACTCCTCGTTGTGAGTAATAACCTCATCGCCCAGTTACATACCGCGACTGTTTTATTCAATCAAAACGGCGTGGGGCCAGCGCCACTTTGGGACTTATTGTCACTGCCCGCAAGGACTTATTGTCATTGCCTTAGGGACTCATTGTTATTGTCCTTATGGAACTTATTACAGAATCACCTACTTTAAGAAGCGTGATGCCTTTGCTGGTGTCATCCCAAGTCTAAGCTAATAAAGCCAGAATGCTAGCGACGAACCTATGGTGCTCAACAATTTTCGTCATAAATAATTTTCTACACCAGATACGCCCTAGACTTAGAAACGAGAAAAAACAACTTCAATGTATCCCTACCCACAATGGTAGACACGGAAAAGACTCCAATATGTCGGAATGCAAATGTGAAATGCTCATGCTACATACATTCTGAAGTACAACTAACAATAACATGATATGGAACTAAGCATGGCAAGATGTACAACCCAATAAACATTGGATGCATTTCTTCATTATATATTTACTTTGCTAAATTGTCACACCGGCGAATGCACAGTTTTTCCTTTGTTAAGGTAGTAATTAAAGGTATTCAAGTGGGACATGAATCACACAAACTCCTTATGATTTTAAAGAAAACTAAACTTACAAAAATCATTCACGCAAAGAACAATCAACTTTAGATCTATTAATTTTTTTCGTGATTTTCTTCCGATAAATTTAATTTTAAGTCATAACTTGGCTTTTAATTATTTTTATCCCATGTTTTGTCCCGAGTTTTTAGGTCTTGATTCAACCTATTAATTCGTGGTTTCTTCCAATAAATTTAATTTTAAGCCGTGACTTGGTTTTTAATTATTTTTATCCCGCTTTCATCCCGAATATTTAGGTCTTGACTCGACCTATTAATTCATGATTTTCTTTTCGATAGATTTAATTTTAAGCCGTGACTTGGCTTTTAATTATTTTTATCCCGCTTTCGTTCCAAAATTGTTAGGTCTTGACTCGACCGATCAATTTGAGATTGCTTTCCCGATTAAGGTAATTTATAACAACTTGACTCAATCTTTGACTTATTGTTTGTGCTCGCTTTAGATCTTCTCCATTTAGATCTTGATTCGATCTTTAGGACTTATTTGATCATATCGATGTTAACATCACGTTAGCACCTGCATCGTGTTTATTCTCTTGCATCTGTGCATTTGCCCCATGAACTACGTTTTTGGTCTGATTCTCAGCAAAGTGATACGTAGGCAACTCGATGAAAATTTGAGTATGACCAACATCATATGCATGCTTGTGTGTTTGTGGCCTAAGAGTGATGGCTCGGTCAAATGGATGTTGTCTCTATATCTTTGATATAACTTGCATCATGCGTTGCTATGCAAGTTACTTCAAAGAGGAACAACTGTAGACACCCCAATTTGACCCTACCCAATCTTAGGTGAATCCGATGATGAAAACAGTTAGCATGGTGCTTCAGTACGATCCTCAAGAAATAACCCTTGCTCAGTATTTGAACCAAATAATCAAAACCTTCAAACTAGTGAAATCACCATTAAATCGCCATATTGGAACCCAGGGGTCGCCATGTTCATTGTGACAACCGGTAATAAAATTTCTTGAAAACCCTAGCCAAAGTGGCGACCGCCAACTCCAACCTGGCGACCGCCAACATGCATAGTGGTGACCGCCATAAGAACTTCTTAGAACCTTCCCATTTGTGGCGACCGCTAACTCCTAACCTGGCGACAGCCAACTTCAAATGGCCTAATGTGTCCCAAAACGTGTTAGCCTTTCATTGGTTGAAGAATTTTATAAATATAGTATCCCCTGGTATGTTTTTAAGACAGAATTCTAGAGAGAGAAGCTCTGTCAAGTCGCCGAGCAATTCTGAGCCCTGACACCGAAACCCTGTCCAAGTACCAAGAGTCGAACCTCTGACGCCAACATTGAAACCCTAACTTGGATCTTGAGGATTGGATTGTTGGCACTATTTCCCGACTCGAGGATTTCTTAACGATCTAGGTATTCCATTTGGATCCCCGATCTTTCTAACTCCATTTATTATCTCTTTAGAGCAACCGGGTTAATTCAGTTGTTTTATCTTGCACATGATCCTTGTATTGTTCATTAGTTATTCTAGTCATAAGATTTCATTTGGCTTATAGTTAATGTACTTAGTTTGAGTAAACTAGTTAATTCATGTTATAATTTTTATTTTATTTTATTTGATTAGTTTGTTTACTTTACCTGTATTACACATTCACACTTAGCACGTTGTTACTTTTCATTAATTTATCAATTAGTGTTAATATGTTTGTACAATTACAACTAGTTAATATTGTTAATTGTTATAATAATACACTTATATTTATATGAATATAGTTGTCAATACTACATTTATATTTGCTAGGTAAATAGTTGTACTTAGTTTCTTTTATTTCTTTTTTATATTAGTTTAATATTCCTTTAATAGCATTCCATTTTATTTTTCTTTTATGTTCTTTTATTTTAAAGTTAGTTTAATGTTCTAGCATTTTATTTTTTTTTCTTTTCTTTTCTTTTCTTTTCCTTTAGCATTAGTTTTATATTCCTTTACAAGCATTTTTTTTCTTTTTTTCTTTTATTATTAGCTTTATTTTTCTTATAATGTTTCATTTTTTTTCCTTTTCTCTTAATGTTAGTTTTATTTTCTTTTCATAGTACTTATTTTATTTTATTTTGTTAAACTCAAAAAAAATCTCAAAAAATCTTTTAAGCTAATTTTCATCTTCAAATATTTAGTGTAATTTTCTCTTCTTATAGTAGTTTAATGTTCTTTTATTTTCTTTTCCTTTTATTTTCTTTTGTTTTGTTTAAAATATAAAATTTGAATAATTAGATTTTCTTTTATTAGTTTAATAGCATTTTTTAACCTTTTTATTTTAGCTTAATTTTCTTTTGTAAACTTTTTTTTTATTTCTTTTTTTCTCTTTATCTTTAGGTGCTCTCTTGTCATATATACAAAAAAAATATATTTGTTATCAAGTTTCATTGTTTTTTTTTTAAATTAGAGATTGCTTTGTTTATTTCATTTGAAAGTATGTTTAAATTAGTTTAGAATTTTGATAACATTTTTAGCAATGTTCATGTTCATTTTTAGTATAATTTGATTTTAGTGACTTTTAGCATATTTTTATTTTGAATCAAGCTAGTTTAGGCTGTTTTAAATGATATTGCATATGGGTTTGCTCAATGTATCTTTTAGTTAGAAATTACATGCCGTAGGACTTAAGATTTTATTTCTTTATTTTCTTTGTTTTGACGCTCTATAAACATATGATATGTATTTTCTATATTTAATTTTGGATGTCCCCTCTTTGTCTCCACTTTTTTTAATTGTATGCATTTGAAAAATCTTATCAAAGAACCAATGATAATTAGTAGAGGCCAACTTTATGGTTGGGCGAACGGAGTACTTAACACTTTCCCTGATTCGTACCTTAGCCCCCGAACTTTGTATCTCTGGTTAACGTTTTAAAGATCAGTAGCCATTTTTGTTTCTCTTAATTTTTTTTAAAAATCAAGTGGCGACTCTATTTTCAATAAAAATGAGTTTTCAAAATTTGACTTTTAAAGTGTTAAAATATTTTCAAACATCCTTTGAATTCTCATATTTTTGACCATTTCAAAACCCCAAAATTTCGACGCCACAGACTTGGAACCGAAATCTTCCACCATTGGAACCCTGCTTAGTAGATCTACTTAATCCCCTACTTGACTTAGACTTAGTCACAAACACACCCTCCGCATCTGATTCACCATCCATTGTCATCTTCCCGTATGATAAAAGAGTACCAGTGACGTCTTCAAATTCTAGAATGTCCTTCCCGTACATTAGTGTTGTCACTAGATGATCATAGGTGGTTGGAAGCGATGCCAACAGGAGTATCGCCATATTTTCATCATCAACCTTTTCTCCAAACCAGGATAATTGTGTGATGAGCACATTATACACATTTATGTGTTCCAAATATTTGTGCCATCTTTTATCTGTAGTCCATACAGTTGCTTTCTCACATACAACTTGTTATCTATATTATTCTTCATGCAAAGAATTTTCAACTTCTACCAGATTTCATGCACTGTCTCCACATCAAGTACGTTGTGAAAAGCTTCATCTTCCATATTCAACCGAATTGAACTCATGTCCCTATAATCAAGATCATCCCAATCATCGTCGGTCATCTTCCCTGGCTTCCTTGTTTCGCAGAGTAACACCTTAAAGACCCCTTGCTGGATCAATAGATCCTTCATCCACCTGTGCCACAGAGAGAAGTTATTCTTGTCAGTGAACTGTTCGACTTTATATCTTATCTAAACCATTTTTACTGCGATCGAGTGACTAAGCTAATAACCAGAGGCTCTAAAATCACTTGCTAGGACTATTTAACATAAATCTCCAAACCACGACTAGTTGGGCAGCAAAAAATCCACGTAAGCTAAAATTCGCACAAAGAAAATAAAGATAGAATAAGAAAACGAATTTATGTGGTTCGACTAATTGCCTACCTCCACGGGAGAAGAAACAATCCACTATTTAACCATATGAAATACAAGTTTCACCATCAACCTCACAATCTCTGCGTATGGCCTCAAACTGGCCTCTCTCTATCTCTTTATACTCTTTTTAGTGTGTCTCTGAGCATCTTCTGAGTATTAGACAACACACGCACGTTTTAAGATTTTTACGACATTAAACTCTTTTATATATCATACAAACTGGGTAAAAAATGCAACCCCGCACAGACCGCTTCATCGGTCACAACCCCTTCTCGATTTTTCTACAAGCTGTAGAGGCCATGTGACTGGTTTTCTTCTTTTTTCGCTATTCCAACGCTATCGGATGTCCTACCAAATTTGGATGTCAAAATTCGAGACATAACTCTAATAATTATTTATTGGTTGGGTTTCAAAAAATAAATCGATGGCATTTTTTTGTTTAATTGTTACTAGTAGCATATTATATACAATGTCTCATCTAATTTCTACATCGTATGGTAATTTTTTAACTTTTAAACATTTTTCAATGCATATGTTTTTATAAATATCTACTCTTTTAATACTACTACTAATTATTGTTATGGCTTAACTTACTCTATTAACCGATTCATCATATTCGTTAAGACTTTTTTGACAATTAAATTTAAAATATGTGTACAACAACGAATATAAAATAATGTACCAAATATAGAAAGATATAAATTACATTTTAAATATTGAACACATTCAATATAATAAAAAATATTATATATAGTAATAGAAAATATTTTATGATTTATAGCCCACATACATATTTGTTCTCTAATTTCTATACCTAAACTATGACCGGTGTAAGGAGTTCTATAGGTTTAAATGAAATAATTTTTTTATTTGAATTTTAATCATCATCCATAAAATATGTAGTAATGCATTGATATTCGATTCCTTGTCGTGTTGTCCATAAATCATAAATTAAATAAAATTTTGCCTTTTATATTTTATAATAAATTTGCTAATTCAGTTTTGATTATTTCAAAATTTTACCAAACTTTATTTCTAGCAGTATTTCTAAAAAAAATTTAAAATTAATATGTAAATGTCCCTGGTACTATCTCGTGAAATTCATATTATTCACTCATTATAAAGGGACATTCACGTTTTATAATATAATTAACTACCATGTTTTGTGCTTGTATATGAACATAAGAAAATTTAGAAATATTACCCATTGAACTCTACCTATTTGCATTTATGTTGAAATTAGGTGATCTATTTATAATGTGCATATCAGCATGTCTACGTAAGTGGCTAGTGCCATTCGCTATGTTACTGCAAAGAAATTTATTACAAATTTTGTATTTTACTTTAATAACTACGGTGCCATCAATTTTAATTAGTTTCAACAATTCTTTCAAAATATTGCCATATGAGGGAGGATTTTTTAAAAATTAGCTACATTACCCACTGGACTCCTACCTATTTGTATTTGTGTCAAAATTAGGTGGTCTATTTTTAATGTGCATATCGATATATCTACATAAGTGGCTAGTGCCATCCATTACGTTACCGCTAAGAAATTAATTATAAATTTTATATTTTGTTTTAATAACTATAGCGCCACCATTTTTAATTTCAACAATTCTTTCAAAATATTGTCATACATTCTATGATTTTTTACTAGCAAATGCAGATGTAGTAATGATGAGGAAACACTAGGTGGAGTAGGAACAGGAGATGTAGGAGTAGGAATAGAATTAGAACCAATTCCAGTAGGTAGATATCTAAAATCATCTGCACTAATGTAATTAGGATGATTAGAACCAAACTTAGGATCCATGAAAAAATAATATTACTTCAAAAATAAAGTAGAATATTATAATTTTTAAAGTTACAAATAAAGTAAAATAGAACAAAATTTTAAAATAAATATTCTTTTATAATAACACCTAAGAAATATTAAAACAAATTATTATAAAAGAACTAAGAAGATGATAGAAATAAATAAAATAATGTAAAAAAATTAAATTACACAAATCAAATCAAACCGAACGAAAGAACTTTGATTTTCAATTTTGACCCTGATCTTTTTGAACTTTGATCTTAATCTTGATCTTGATATTGAATCCTTAACTTAGTCATGAATTGAGAATAACAAGCAGTCAGCGGGGCACTTGAGAGCCATAAGAGAAATTGATAATTAGAGAGAGTTGAGAGAATTGAGAGATAATTGAGAATTAAGTGAATTGAAATTGGTGGAATTATATGGTATTTATAAGGTTTTAAAGGGAATTTTTTATAATAAAAAAAGAGATATGACCGTTGGAGCCACAGGTCGGGCTCTTGCCCGGCCGAGCTCCAGGCCACCAACAGCTACTAAAGCCTGACCGTTGGATCAATCAAACCTTCAAATCTCAACCGTCCATTCAAAAACTAGCCATTGGCTAGCCATTAGGAGCACGAGCCTCTGCTCGGGGCAACCCATGAGAAAAGAGCTGTCTAAACGGGCGAGCAAAATGGGTTGGGCTAACTGGGTGGGCCAAACCCAAGGACCGGTGGACTGGGCTTCAAACCGAGCTTCAAACTCAAGCTTGGTCCAGGCCATGGGTTCCAAGGAGTTGGCCCACGCCCAGCCCTAGCATACTCGGGCTCGGGTTATTTTTTGGGCTTGGTCCGAGCTGCTACAACGCCGAGTCGGGCCACGGGCTCTAAAGAGTTGGCCCAAGCCCAACCCTAGCATACTCGGGCTCGGGGTGTTTTGGGGCTTGGATTGAGCTACTACAATGCTGGGCCTGGGCTAGCCTCGGGTGGCCCACGAGCCCCTAGCCCATTTTACACCCCTAAACAAAACATGTTTCATGGAGACAAACCATATATTATGAGATAAATGCACCAACCAAATACAATTGATCACTAGTCTCAAGTAGTGACTTGGGATCAAAACAAATCAAACAATGTACCTTCGGAGTATTGTAAGAGGTACTTGTTCAAAATCCAATTTTCTAACAACCAAAAAAAATATGGGTATGGATGAGAACAAATATGTTTCCACCTCTCATCCTTTATAGAAGAATCAGTGACCAATTGATTCATAACCATCTACATAGGACAATGTTTTTCTTAATTTCTTTTTTTACCCTTAAAAACTATGGATTAAAAGAGAAAAGACCATATATTTAACTCAATCCCATTCTATAAGTTTGAGGTTATCTGGAATCTATAATATTGATAGTCTTGAAAAATCACAAACAAACAAACTCATCATTACTCACAACCAGGGAATCAATTCTCTCAAGCAAGCATTTGGTATGTACACTGTAGGAAAGGCAAATATCAAGTTAATACCATATGCTTGATATTACCAATTATTATTTATTTTTGTGATTAATTTGCATCTATTTATTTTCACTTTTTATTCTTTATTCTACTTATTTTTATTCTTGCCAATACCAATATTTATAGAAGGTTGATATTTATTCTTTAAAAAAAAACAAAAGAAACTTACCTTTGTATCGTGTTGTATTTGTTTCCTATATATCTTTAAAATTCCATCGTATTACCGTACATGTATAATATCATATCTACATAGCTATACTTGTGTTTCATAGGGAAGGTTTTAATGAAAATATTTATATTTCATAATTGACAAGGTATTATGAAACAATAGGCCTTGTCAAAAAGTACAGATCCAATATCATATAACACCAAATGTATTGTAGAAACATGAGATGATCGAAAAGACTTCATGAATTATGACTATTATGAACCAAATAGCTAGAACCCAGAACATCCATACAACCAAGCTTTTGTCAAAGTTTAGAGCTTGAAATGTTGCAGCGCAGAAGTTCCGTCCAAACCTTTGGCAAAGTAGTGCTCTACATGCTCTTTCACGGTGCTTTCTCGGTACTTGGGAGGATTGTCTTCGGACAACAGTTCCTTGATAGGTCCAAACACTTTTGTCGATGGCCACCTTCCGGTGGTGAAAAAGCACGCCACTGACACTCTTGGACCGACGTGGTTGGCCAACACCCTATGCTCAGAGCTTTTAAACTTGTCGTTCGTTACAAGCTGAAATTAGTTAAACCCCAACAATTAACAAAATTGAATGATGTCTCTACCCATTCAACAAACTAAAGTTCAACTATTCGTGTTAGAAACTTGGAATCATTACATATAATATGCTATTTCTTCTTTTGCAAAATAGAATTTGTTCTTCTAGAGATCATGCAAATGCATGTGGTTTAGAACAAAAGTTATTTGTTAGATAATTTCACTATGCTTTAATGTGTATTGGGTGCCGAGCCGGCGCTATGTCAGCAAGATGGTTACTTAGGGCCTCGAATTTTGTTTAAAAAATATAGGATGCTTCCTAGATAATATCTTTATACTTAGTTTTAAAATATTATTATTTTTACTTAATTTCAATTAAATAAAGGACCTCTAATTACTTTGATTCCAAGTTTATCAAACTATATGTAGGTTCATTCCTTAATAACAAACTCAAAACAAAACTATTTTTATTAGTGGATAACTCAAATTTACTAAAAGAAATAAAAAAATTTCAAAGTGATAAATTACTTAAAATACTAGATTGTTTAATCCCACATTCATGATTTATTAGTAGAATATTGTTGAATGAAATATGAGTAGAATAGTTTTTAAGTGATATTTGATAAAGTCATTTTAAATTTTTTTAGTATTATAACTTTAGATTATTTAAGGGTTTTTTTGGGTTTTTTTCTACTTCCTAAATTTAAAATGTTTATTTGGTATGGATGATTATTTAGGTGTTTCTTTGGTATTATAACACTTTATAATATTTTTTCTTATTTCCTAAATGTGAAATGGTTATTTGGTTATAAAGAAGTCAAAAACTTATATTTTTTCTTTTGGCCAAAACAATTTAGAAGGAAAAAAAGGGATAAATTACACTAACCTTCAATGAGATTTTGGTCAAATACAGTCAACCCTATTTTTTTGGACAAATTACATTGATCTCCCTTACAGGCTGAAATATTGTTACATACTAACCCAAGCCGTTAGGGTTCGGTTAATGACCGTTTGTGTTACTAAATGTGTTCCCAT
>JAOTRH010009084.1:0-23386 GCA_034768845.1 Heliamphora exappendiculata
GTGGAGAGAATTCAGTGCATTTGATAATTGAAAACTCAAGACATAATTTGAGTTAGGACCGAGAGTTCAGTCAGGACCTTCAGTGGAATAAGTTCTGATTCGTGCGAGAAAGGATCTAACTCAGAGACAGAGTTAGGGATATCCGATTTTCTCGTATGGTTAGCCTGAGTCCTATACTTTCTTACGATCCCTCACATAGCCCATTATACGCACGGATACTTTTTTTATCAGTTTCGGTTATTATTTAATTTAATTTGAATGCCGATTTTGCCACCAGAGACGTTCAGGAATTAAATTGAATTGTTGGAGGATGATTTTGAAATTTTGTACACCTAGGGATTACTCCCTATGTGGCCGGCCCTACTGGAGGGAGTAAGGATTTGGTTTTAGATGGATATGTATCTCTTTCTTATTTTATGGGATAGAAAAAAAATATACCATATATATCTTAAGAAATATATGCAAATATATAATAAGAGACTAAACCTAACCCTAATCCCATCCTAGCCGCCGCCCCTCTCTCTCTTTGAGAGAAGTGTGAGAAGAAACCAAGAGGTAGAAAATTCTTTAATCGGTATCGGTGCCCACACACCATGATCGTCGTAGTGCGTTCGGGACGTACGTGAGAAGGTTACAAGGTCATCTTCAACGTATTCGAGGCTTTCTTGAAACCTTTCGACAAGTTTCATAAAGGTATAAAGCTATTAAGATTATATTGTTCTCGATTTTTCATGATAAACGCACACGTCATTTTTTACGATCACGACGTCGATTTAAAAATTTTTTTTGCTCTAACAAAAGGTTGATGTACGTGGTTTTGGCCGTGTGATGGATTAGGTACGTCTTGAGCCATGCTATGTCATGAGCTGTGTACTCAGGATGGGGTATAGACGGGAACATAGTAGATGAGAGCGTTGTAATCCTTGGCTGGGTATATGTAGAGATAGCAAAACGTGAGTGGTTCTGGAGATATTCCCTGGTAGTCAGGACATTTATGGTGGTCAGTAGGATGTTGACGGTAGCCTTAGCATCTGAGATGTTGTTGGTAGTCAGAGTTGTGTCTAATGACCTGGGATGTTGTATACCTTCTTGAGGTTTGAAAATTGAGTTATGAGTGGGTGAACTCAAGGATATGGGGACGAGTATGTGTGGCAGATATGCTAGAAAGAGCATGGGTCGCGACTGTGTTGGAATATGTAAGGGTTCAGGTTACAATTCTAATATGCGATGAGTATTAGTTCTGTGGGATTCCTACCAGAATGCAGGTCCGTGGTTTGGTTGTTATCCTAGTGGTTAGGAGCTCGTGTTTGGGAACCGTGCTGGATGCATGAGGTTTGAAGGGACCGTGGACTGGTTTAATAGTGTAGTTGGCTTAGTGTTGAGACGGTGTATCCTAGGTGTGATATATCTGGAGGTGTCTATATGGTTGTGGGAGTTATTAGTAACTCTGGATGAAAGGTCTCAGGATTACGTTTTCTTTGTTTGGTGTCATGCGCTTTCTAGGTGTGTTGCTTGGACAGCGAGCTCGAGGCTGTGACGTGGCTGTGGTTTGTCTAACATGAGTTATGTGAGTAAGCACAACCTTGTGAAGTGAGGCTTTGGTGCAATGGAAATGTTGATGTGTGTCTCCATGCATGATTGCTAATGAGTTTGTAATCCTATGGAGTGGGAGGTGTTGTATAAGGTATGAGGATTGATGGTGTTCGTACGTGTGCGAACAAAGTCAGAAAGTAGAGAGATTGGTGTAGCGGATCATCTGAGTTTTGTGATCGAGGTTAACGGCGGCTGTTTGACTGTGATTGATGTGGCCTCGAGGTAAGGTTTATAAGGTTCTTTGGGGGTGTTGATGTGTACTAGAAGTACACTAAAGTTAGGTCATGGTTCCTTATTGACCCTTGTCATTTCTCTAGACAAAGAGAGAGAGTTTCTTTGTAGGCGGTCATCTGATGCGAGTTGTTTCATCTAAGTTGGATGGAGATGTCGGGTTCTTGATTGATTTAGACTTGGCTGTGTTCTGGGATTGTGGAGATTTCTATGGATTTTGTATCTGGATTGTGATCCTTGGAGTGTACCTCGGGAAACTTGTATCATCGTGTTCGAATAATGGTCAGATCAATTCTCTGTGGTTTCAACAGATGGTTGATGAGTATGTGCATTTAGCTGTTACGCTTGGCGGTGTGCCTTCTACGATTGGAGTGTCTGTGTGTATGACCTAGGATTCGATTGCTCCCGTGGTTGAAAATCGTAAAGAATTGCATGATAAGGTTAGTATTATCCCACGGTGAAAGATCGTAAACGAGTACATATGAGAATGGTGAATACTATAGGTCGTGGTAACCTAGCCAGAGGGTGGCTTGTTGTGTATGATGGTTGAACCAGTCGGGTTATGTTCTCTGTGAGGTCGAGTTGGTAGACCAGGAATGCTTATGTTCATCCTTGTTGACGAGGGAGTTGGTGTTGAGATGTAGTGTTCTTTCTACAGTGCTCAGCTGAGGATCGTTAGCTGCTGTTGTAGTTTATTTTGGATTATGGGTATGGTTGTACTTCTAGCTCGTGGCAGGTAGAAATTTTATCGGCATAGTACGGCGGTGATATCCATATGGTGGGTTTCTGATAGACTTTTGTGAGTCTGGCTTTGGGTTCTGTTTGGACTCTAAACTGTTCAGAGTTCTTAGAGTCGAGGAGTGGTTGTCGACTGTAGTAAGCATTATGTTTTGGCATAACCGTTTGTTTGGATGGTGATCCCAAGAATGTGGTAAGGTAAGAGTTAGAAAGGAGTTGATGTTTGAGAAGCCTTGGTTGGTGCAGCCTGTTCGGACCGATACGATTGTTTGATGTGGAACGGAAGGGCCGTGATGAGTTCTGTGAGAAAATTGCTAAGTGTAAGAGACAAGTCTTGGTTGGTGTTTTGGGTTCGAATATTCTGTTATTGTGGATTCAAGGAATTGATGTATGTGTTCTGCGTTGGAGTTGATGTTAGATGATAGTTAGCATGTTTGCTTTGTCGGATCACGAGGATCGTGTTTGATTTGAGGTTGATCTGTAGCCTTGGTATTAGTGATCTAATGGCGAGGCGTTGAGTTGTGCAGTAATGTTTAGTGACGTGCTATTGCACGGGAGCTACGGTTTGGCTGGTGTACGTTGTTGGATACCTATGAGATGTTTTTTCTGCGTGACATGCTGGGTCAAGTGACTCGCTGGAGTTAGGTGACTTTGTGGCGGTGATGCCAGATTGATTTTCGGTTATGTGGAACCTTGTGTGGGACAGTGGTGTATCACCTAGTGCTTCTCTAAGATAAGAGTCATAGTTTGTGATGGAAGATCTAGTAGAGATGAAGGTTTGAAGGTTTGATGAAATGCGTTCTTTGGTATTCCAATTGAGCAAGCGAGCTTCTCTCTAGGGTTGGATGTTTGTGTTGTTGCTAGTGGATGAGTGTTGTGTCAACTTCGAGATGACGTTGTTAGCATTAGTAGGGTGATGATGTGGTATCAAAGTTGGTGGACGTTTGGTGAGCGTCAGAACTTGAGTAAAGTTTGTGCACGGGTTGTATACCTTCGTGGGATCGATATCAAGGTTCTGCATCTTGTGTCTGGACTCGCGGGGATAGTCCTTAGTGTCTATTGTGAGGTGTGATTAAGCCAACTTGTGGCAGTCTCTGTGTTCTAAGGTAGAGAGTGGTTTTGGACCAGGTTCCATGATGGACTGGCTTCTTGTTATGCATTTGTCGTTGGAATGGTTTGTGTACGGTAAGAGTTATGTTTTGAGGTTTGACGGTATGAGTTGGATCTCAATCCGACGTTTTATGGATGTCTCGTGGATGACAGTGGTTTTAGTGGGGTCTTGCCGTGCACGCAGTCTGTATGGCTATTGATTCCTTAGGGATGCGTATACTGGGTATCAGTTTTGTGACGACAGTTTTGGGTTTTAGTTACTAGGGCATTCCTGCTGTTGTGCAGTGTTGCTGGGTTTGCATCAGAAATGATTGATGGGCTGGTATTGACTTGAGTTTCAGTGTTGAATTTTGAGGACAAAATTCCTTTAAGGGGGGAGAGTTGTGAGACCCTGACCTATTTTAATTTTGAAAGAATTTAAGTGTTGACAGAGTTCGAGTCAACTTTTGATCTCTGTGAGTTGGGTTTTTGTCTCTTCATAGTAGAATAGTAAGTGTATATGAGTTTTACACTTGTTCGGGTTTGGAAGAGGCATGTTTGGCTTGGTTTTAAGCTGAAAAACCTATTTAATACAAAGGACCATTTTCCCCCAACAGTCCAGTCGACTGGACTGGAGGACCCAGTCAACTGAGGTGACAGTGTGCTGATCCAATCGACTGGATTGGAGGCCTAGTCGATTGAACCTCCGTAAATTGCCGTGTCTATAAATAGAAAAGGGCTAGAGATATTTTGGAAAAAGCTTTCTTCTTAGCTAAGTTTCGATTTTCTCTGCCTTCTCTCTAGATTTTGACGGGTTCGGGGCTCGATTTTTAACAATCAGATAGCGAATTCTTGATGTTGGTGCTGGGGGCTTTACATTTATTAGGATAAAATTCTATTTTGTCGAGGTTTGCTTTTCGAGGCATCGAGCTTTTGGCTTAACGAGGTAGGATTCTAGACTTTATTGCTGTTAAAGGGTGTTACGTGTAATTATATGTGTTTTCACCAGATAGAAAATGCTTTAAATGTCATTTTCATGTTTAAATCTTGATTTTTCGGGTAAAAAGTATGTTTTTACGCCTTTCTTGGTTTATTTCATGATTCGGGTGTGTTGATGCCCGTAGTTTTCAAAAGGAGGCTTGAAAATCAGGTATTTTGTGAGAATTGTGAAAAACGTGTTTTTGGAGGTTTGGAGGTAACTCTCGGGGTTGAGTCTCAACTTTTAAAATGTTCGTTGGAAGTATATTTTTACATGCCAGTAGATCTCCATGTTGATGGATTGGATCTCTTTTATGTTGATGTATATCTGTTTTACGGGTTTTCGTAGTTAAGTTACGATTAGTTTCTAAAATGATTTCTATAGATGTACCGTGATAGTGGGCATAATGAGTTGAGCTTCTATTGCTCCTTGGTGGAAGTCTAAAAACGTGCGCAGAGTGGGTTCGCTACGGTCCCTCGGGTTAATCCCCGTAAACGTGTATTGGATTCTTCTTCCATCGGTCAAAAAAATCCGTAAAGAGTCGGTTGCCTCCGTGAATGGCATCGGTTGCCTCCGCGAATGGCGTCATTATTGTGACTCCATATAGAACTTGTCATTACCTAGCAGATCTTAAGTGGTTCAGGACTAGGGTAATTGGTAAGAGTCTTTAGTTATTACCTTTGTTTGTGTGGCAAAGTCAATACATAGGATTTCATTTTATCTTTTTCTTCTCGGTTGTGTGACCCAAGTGGAGAATACTATTTTATCTCTGTGTTATCGTTTTATTTTTCTCGGTTGTGTGATCCGAGCGAAAAAAAATCATGTTTTTGATTACTGTTTTCCTTTAACTATGGCATGCTATCTACATGGTAGATATGCTTGGTTTTAAGGGTGGAAACGTAGGGTTTTCTGAAGTAAAACAATTTTGAGGTTCGTGTTTGCGTGATGAAAAACTTGTGATTTTCAGGGTGGAAAAACATTTTTGACTCTTGTGGTTGAGTTTTATATTTATGACTGCATAACCTGCTTTACAGTTTTATAGTCTGTTTTTATTGGGTTTCGGCTCATGGTGTGAGATTTTCTGTTAAAAACCTTTTTCAGGTGAACGTGGTCCTATAGGTTGACTCGGTGGTGCCCGGAGGTAGCTGATGACTAGACTTTTTTTTTGTCTGATTAAGTAACTTATACCTAATGTATATGTTTCGTGTTTATTTGTAACATGTTGTAAAACATATGAAATTCTTATGAATGTATGCATGATTTATACTTTTGAGAGGAACCTTGGGCTATCGTTGGTTGGTTCAAAATTTATAAAAAGGGATTTCAAATGATTTTATGCTTCATTCAAACTCTTGTGCTTCGAGGGGATTTGGAAACGGCTTAAGCCTCTTTTGAAACGAAAAGAATTTCTTATCTAAACTTATATTTTGTTGTTAAAGGCTTGACTTATAGGACCGTAGTCGTAGTCTTTTGAGCTACTCTTTTAAATTAAATAAATTTTCGATAGTACGCTTTACAAAGGTTTCAACCTTGTTTGGCTTTCATCCCGTTTAGGTTTGGGCAGTTTGGTGGTTGGTTGTTGGCCTTTTGCGTGATTTGGAGTTTGGAGCGTGATAAGCATTGCTAAAATTAGTACTTTATAAATTGTAACTTGTACCAGAAGTTGTGAGTTTTTGGTAAAAATTATAACTTGTAACTGAAACAGAAAAACAAGTAGTAATAAATTGTAACAGAAATTATAGATGCTTGAAAAAATTTATAATTTATAACTAAAATTAGTAACAGAAAACTAAAACTTACTAACAATAGCTTTGCCAAACATCCATCAACTAAAATTTTAGCCTACTATTTCGACTTCTAAAATTTTTCTCTAAAAACTTCCAAACTTTGCTTTTAAATCATATTATTTGACCTTTCAAATAAGTCCATTAATATTATTTTTTATATTATAGAAAGACCTATTTAGATCCTAAACAATCCAATATATAATTTTAAATGCATGCACTTTTTTATTTAAACATCTACTTTATGCATTAGGACACTTATATACCAAACATTAACACTTGTACAAGTGGATATTCAAAGAAAAAGTATGAGCAATTAGAATAACCCAATTTTCTAAATAAAATAATTATAATATATCAATACAAAAAACAACAACTCTACTCTCAAAAAAAAAATAAAAGAAGGTGTTGTTGTCCCAAACACTAAAATTAAAACTGAATAGTAAGAATATATTAAACACTTAAACAAAAAATAAAAAAGCCAAAAGCTATCCCAAAAGTGCATCCCAAACAATTTTAATTTTATTTATTTTTTTCTAAAAAATTAAACTTCTTTAAAGCCTAGTTTTGGGATATTTGACACAGGACCTTTAGATGCCTTTTCTTTTCTCACAATGTTTACTTGAAAAAACTTCCAATATAAAATGGAATTAAAACTATTAAAAACTTATATAATGGAAAAAAATTAACTCTTTTTTTATACATAATTGCTTGGAGTCACTCTTTAGTGAATGAATATTTTACTTATTTAATTTAAAATTTAAAAATTATAAATATAATTTTAAACCACCAGATAAGGTTTATATCTATACTATATATTATAGCAAAACGTTATTAATTCTTTAACGCTTGGACTCTTAATTTAAATTTTATAAATTTATAAAATATAAAAATATACATGTAAACAAATCATTAATTTCTACATTAATTACTGAATCTCTAACCAATATGGTAATATTATTCAAATATTTAATTTATGTTTATAATTAGTATATAGAAAAAATATATAAACATTATAAAAAGTCAAATATAAATATTAATTGCCAAAGATTATTAAATTATAGCAAGTTTAAATATATTTGTAACAAAGTTTGTGGATCTTCTTACATTTTTATTTTCTTCTTTTGTGAATTCATTCTACTATTTATCTTTATTTAGATAAAATAACATATTTAATTATCAATTTTTATTTTTTAAACTATATATCATAGACTTTAAGGAATTAGCGAGAATATTCTTATTTTCTAACTTCGTTTTCTTAATTTTGTAAATTTTTTATCATCATAATATGCATTGTTGAGATTTGCAACGTGTAATTTAAAATATTAAAATTTGTTAGTAACATTTAACCATTCTAAATTCAAATTTAAGTGATTTTTTATGTATTATTATAATTAGTTAGTGAGAACAAAGGATTTAGAATTCATCTATATGAATTTTTTATGTATTAACCATGAGATGAACTAATTTAATGATATAAGAAACTAAAAATAAAGCCAAGCAAAGTATATTTTAATTTGGATAATCATAGAAAATAGTAAAAGAATAAAACAAAGTGATTGTTTTTTAGTGGTTAAATTACCATAAATACCATAAATAATTTTAGATGCTACAAAAACTAAATGCAAAATGCAGACTACACTAATTCTGAGATATAATTTATTTATTTAAATTTTGTTGAATTTTAATTATAAAAAATAATTACTAAATAGGTAAATTCAAACTTACACTTTATGAATTTTCTAACACAATGATTATGTTCGTAATTTATATACACTAAAAATTATAAATAAATTTAGAATGAACAACTTAAAACAAAGATGGGCATTATATTATGTTCATTTAAAAAAAGAAATGTGAAATTAAAGTAAAATTATAATAATTTTGCAACTTTTTAATCGAATATATATAAATTAAATAATTTTTGAATTTGTTATTCAAATAAATATGAAAATAACTTCAATTCAATATTTTATCCATATATATAATTTACATATTTTACTTTTTTTAATAACTCAATTAAAATTCAAATATTTAATATATTATTAAAATATATTTAATTTATTTGGTGTATAACACAAGTTAAAGTGCTAGTTTTCAAATTATAAGAATATGATCTCCAACTTTCTATAATAATTTATGATTTTGTGGTCAATCAACATAAAAAGAAACTATTTAAATATAGAGGATTTTAATCCAGGTTCTACGTCATGCACTTTTTTTTTAGGATTAGCCCCTTCTATTTTTTTTGTCTTTTCAAAATGTCAATCCCGTGACTTTTCTTCTAACTAATATACCCCTATTGCAGGTCCTATATCACGTGCTAGCCCCCGCTGCCAATCTCTTCCTTCTTCTTCAGTGCTGATCTCTTCTTTTTTCGACATCAATTTCTTATTTTTTTTGTAGCACTGACCTCCTCCTTTTTCGGCGCCGATCTCCTCTTTCTCAAGTGATTTCTCCAGTGAGTTATTAGAAATCTACCTGAGAAATTTCTCAGTACAAAAAATTTAACCTAGAAATTCCTCGTACTGAGAATTTTTCTTGTACTGAGAAAGTTCTCAGCTAAATTTCTTGTACTGAGAAATTTTTCAGTTAAATTTTTGAGAACTCAGAGAAAAATTCACATCAGAAAATATAACAATATAAACCCA
Organism: Heliamphora exappendiculata; assembly: GCA_034768845.1. Classification (NCBI taxonomy): domain Eukaryota; kingdom Viridiplantae; phylum Streptophyta; class Magnoliopsida; order Ericales; family Sarraceniaceae; genus Heliamphora; species Heliamphora exappendiculata. The sequence goes on from JAOTRH010009084.1 coordinate 9,066, forward strand.
TGCAATTTGATAAGAAAAGAACCCAGTTTAAAGAATTTGAACCAAAAGAACTTGTACAACAAGGTTCTTCACATTAAAAGGAAATAAGGCCTCTAATTTTCATAGAGAAATTAAAAGCGAAAGTAGATGTTTTATTTGTAAAAGAACTCTACAAAGGATACGCAAAAGATACTGATCAAAAATTATTTTTTTTAAACCAAAGTTTCAAAAATTCAACACAGCAAGGGTCCATTCGAGCGGACTCTCCACTGCTCGAGCGGTGAAGTGGCAGAGTACTTTTTGCCAAAAACTTGAAAATTTTTACTAGTGTTGGAAGAACTCTTGATTTTTTCAAATTTCGAACATGCTTTAGAATAGGCATAAAATTGAAGATGAACATACATTTGGTACTGAAATAGCCTCTTTTTAACCCAAAAACTCAAAATTCAACATTCAAAACCATGATGTTTCATTGAAAAACCAAGGAATTCAACCCACTACACGAGCTCAACGCCTTCACGTGCATACAAGACATGAATTCACGGCCTTAGGACCTTACAATATGGGTTACTTCTGTTAGAGGTAAATTGCCAAGATCATTGATTTGAATATGATTTTTTGATTAAAAAAAATTGGACGAACAATCACCCAAATAAGCTCCTGATTAAAAACTTTTTGACGTCGAATGATCAAAATAAAACTCATACCACTACAGTTAATTTTGATGAATACCTTTCGTCATTTTTTCAACTACGAACTTTACTTCTTCGAGTTGAAACTCTGAATAGACCTTCTACTGTATTCTTGATGCGATTTCCAAATATAGTGTGGGTTGCGATCCTTTGAGAACTGGTACCAACAGAACTTTATCAATCTTAGTCTTGAAAGACAACCGAAATGGGTTCAGCCTACCCACATATTTACAGGCTATAGTAAGGACTTGTGGAGTAATTATGACATAGATTCCTAGTGTGACTCAGATACCTATTCAGCGGTTTTTGCAAATATGCAAACCTCTTAGCGGTTTCTACAATTATGAAAACTTTGCAGCGATTTCTGTAATTTTTATAAAATACTAAATTACAGTTCATGCCACTAAAGAACTGTAACTGCACTTCTAGTTATAATCTTAAGATCAATTACATTGAGCTCATGTTATTAAATGTTTAACTCATCTTTACACGTTAAGATTTCTGATACTTGCCTATGAGACCCTGACCCGTTTTCTTTTTCGGCATTTTTTGACGCGCGTTTAGTGTTTTCATTGCAACATATTTTTACGTATTTTGATGCATGATCGGGTTTAGATATGCATGCGAAACAGGTTTCCAGGGCCGTTGGGTGTTGTGGCGTGAATTTTAAAAATTCAAAAAAAATATATTTTCATGGCTTATAAATATCTGAAGTTAGATATTTTTAAAAAATATTTTCAAAACTTCTCTACTAAGTTTGCTCTTTTTTCTCTCTATCTTCTCTCTAACTTCTCGGGAGCTCGAGGCTAGATTTTTTACGATCCAACAGCGGATACTTGTTGTTAGTATCGTGGTTTACGCATCCATTCGGACAGAATTTTATTTCGACAAAGTTCGATTTTGCACGTGGATCGTGGTCTACGTGTAATCGTGTGTGTTTTTACCGGTTAAATGGCATGAGATCTGATTTTGTTTCAAAAGTTAGGTTTTTGGGTTTAAACCTATTTTTCATCAATTTTGGTGGATGGAATCGTGTTTCGAATGTTTCTTTCATGGTTTTGGTGTCAGGCTTGAGTGTGTGTATGTCCGAGGGTGTTGGATGGGAGTTTGGAGGCATTGATTTGATGTTTTGAGGGTTAAACCCGTTGCTCGGAACCTATTTTTTCTTGAGGTTAGTCGACTGGATCTTGGTTTTTGAGGTTCCGTCGACTGGACCGTGGGATCAGTCGACTGGACAATGTGTTTGGGTATTTTTGACGAGATTCCAGTAGGGTTTTGGGTCGACTGGATGGGGGTCCAGTCGACTGGATTCTTGGGCTGGTTGTTTGGTGTTTTGGTGGTTGGATTTTTTATTTCCAATTGGTTTTCAATGGTATTCAGTTGATTGATAAATGGGATTAGTCGACTAAAATACTATTGGATTCTTTTTGGGGTTCAGCTGGTCGTGTTGTGATTTTGGGGTTCGTGTCGTGGTCTCGGGTGTTTGTTTAGGTGCCGTCCTCGGGAGTAACGTGCATGGTTAGATGTGGGTGTGAGTGCACGGTTAGGTGCGTGGTGTATGTTCTTTGTTGGATGTGGGGCGTATTTGGGCTCGTGGCACCTTTGGGGAAAAGATTGTGTTTTGTGACCTCGTGGTTTGAGGGGTTTGGTGTTAGCCTTCGGGTTAGGCTTGGTTATGTGGGTTGTTAGTCATCCATGGGAGTAGATGTCGGGTTATATGGCGGGTGGCGTCATGATGTGAGGTTATATATGACTATGTGCATTTATAGCTGGCTTTGTGCATTTATAACGATAGTTTATTTATGTACAAATCATGTAGAGAAATTACATAGCTTTGATGTCATTACGTGTAATGCGATTTTATCCTTTAAAACTTAGAGTTTTACAGGCATGTATATGTGAGCTCTGAGGAGCTGATGCATGTGAAGCATATTGCATGGGTAGCAAGTATTGTGTGAGTCGCGTGTGTAGCATGTGATGTGGTTTGTGGAACGTAGTGATAGTAAGTGGAATTGTGCATTAAACCCTGATTTACTTATGCATAGGTGTATGGAATGTGATAGATGAACATGTGGCTCTGTGATGTTAACCCTGGTTAACAATGTGTTTGTTGGGGCTGAGGCCCCTCGGCAAGAGGCCGAGAAGGTGTGTTTGTTGGGGCTGAGGTCCCTCGGCGAGAGGCTGAGAAGGTGCGTTTGTTGGGGTTGAGGTCCTTCGGGAGAGAGATCGAAAAGGTGTATTGACGGGGCTACGGTCCCTCGGATAAAACTCGAGAAGGTACATGGATTGCATGAAATGCATATCGGGACGGATAAACTAATTTTTAAAGTAGTATTTACGGCTCGTGTGAGTCGTAACATAAGAATCGTTTTAAGGGCTCTGGTGAGTCAAAAATAATTTTTATTCTCGCTTTCCCGTTTGCATGTGAAAATTGTTTTATTGGCATGAAAGAGAGTCAAAAATTGTACCTCGTTTTCCGAGCATGTTTAGCTTATATTTCATGCTTTGTCTAGTTTTTGCTGAGCTTTAGCTCACGGTGTGAAATTTGAAATATTTTTCAGGTACCCGTCACGTAGGTTGATCTGAAGGTGCTGGATGGGCGAAAGATCTATACTCTTCCTTTTTGATCGTTTTGAACATATATGCTGTAACATATTTTTTGGTGTTAAAACCGTGTAATGTAAGCCGTTTGGCGGTTATATATAATGCATGTATATTTTATATTGAGAGTGTAATCTCGGATTGGGTGTTGTGTTTGGTTGTTTGTGGGTGTTTCACTTAATCCGGAGTTTAGAGTGTGACACCGCCAATTAAATTTAATTATTAACAATTTAATTTAATCGGCTTCTTAAAATTCCTTAAGCCTTTCTACTTAACTTATTTGTCGGTCAAATAATTAAATCCACCTATAGGGTTTGGCCTGGTCAAAAATTATAAACTTCCTTGAGGGGATATCCTCAATCTCGAATAATCGAAACGTGAATTCTATCAATAATTAATATTTACTATATAATTAATACCACTATCTAACTAACCAGGATTACTGACCCATAAAAGGTCTCACCTTTTAATGAATCAAAACAATGAATATTAAATATTTCTAAATAATAATTATTTCGAAATTAAGAGCATAAGCACTCATAATAATCTTGGGGTGTGAATTAATTTATATAGTCAATATAAAATTAATTATCCCAATGTGGTCCTGTTCAATACACTCAAAGTGTACTAGTGCAGAGAGTTCGAATAATAAACGACGCTATTATCTGATCCCCGTAACTAATACAGGCTTACTAAAACTCTGTGCTACAGTCGTACCGATGGTTTGTCCAATTCCATCTAAACTGTGAATCGTAAACTCATATTCTGTAAGAACCTATAATCTAGTATTCTGAGTGCAAGTCGAACTTTACACACCAGATTAAATACTATACAAAATAAAGGACAACCATCCATAACATTTGAAGATATGATATTGCATATATTGCATATTAAGATTATCATAAAATAAAAAAATAATTTTATTAAAAATTAAATTAAATACTAAAACTAACAAAATTCATAATTTTTAGTATACAATCCTGATAATCTTTCACTTATACTCAAAATCATGCTGCCATACATCTGACTCCCATACCCTCTATATGACTGTCAAAGGTTTTAGCCGGTAGGTTCTTTGTAAAATGTTCTACAAGATTATCGCCGGATGCAATCTTAGTTACAACAGTATCACCCCTATGTATAATTTCTCGTATCAGGTGATACTTACACTCAATATGTTTTCCTTACTTATGGACTCTTAGCTCCTTTGAGTTTGCAACCGCTCTACTATTATCACAATAAAGTGTAGTAGCCGACTGAACTGAAGGCACCACATCTAGATCTAACAGGAAGTTCCTAAGCCAAACGGCCTCCTTGGCTGCTTTAGAAGTTGCAACGTACTCGGCCTCCATGGTGGAATCAGCAATGCAGAATTGCTTGATACTCCTCCAACTTATAACTCCACCTCCAAAGGTAAACACATATCTTGAAGTAGACTTATAGGAATCTTTGTCTGACAGGAAGTTCGAGTCTATATACCCCAAAGATACTAGACAATCTCCCTAGTAAACCAACATGTAATCCTTAGTAATTTTCAGGTACTCTATTATATTTTTTACCGAAATCCAATATTCTTGCCCTAGGTTGGACTTATATCTGCTAACCATGCCAATAACAAAGTAGATGTCGGGTCTAGTGCAATGCAAAATATACATTAGGCTTCCTACTGCCGAAGCATAAGGAACCACATTCATCTTCTATATCTCATTGGGTGTCTTAGGACACTGATCCTTGGATAGAGTGATTCTATATCTAAAAGGGAGAAATTCTTTTTTGGAATTCTGCATGCTAAAATGGGCAAGAATATCATCGATATACTTTACTTGTGATAAGCCTAATATCTTTTGATTTCGATCTTGCAAAAGCTTGATCCCAAGAATGTGACTGATTTCTCCCAAGTCCTTCATATCGAACTGCCCAGATAATCATACTTTTATCAAAGATAACATCCCCACATCGTTTCAAATGAGCAAGATATCATCTGCTTAAGTACTAGAAAGACCACCATACTTCCGTCACGCTTCTTGTACACACAAGACTCATCTGGATTTTGATCAAAATTATTAGACTTTATGGCTTGATCAAATTGAGTATTCTAAGATCTCGATACTTGCTCAAGTCCATAAATAGATCTCTTAAGCTTGCACAAGTGCTCTTGGCCCTTTTCTATGGAATCGTCTGGTTGTACGATATAAATACACTCGTCAATTCCATTAAGAAAAGTTTTCTTAACATCCATTTGCTAAATTTTATAATCAAAATAAACCGTAATGGATAAGAGAATCCAGATAGACTTAAGAATGGCTACCGACAAAAAAGTTTTCTCATAATCGATCTATTCTTTCTGAGTGAATCTTTTTACAACAAGCCTAACTTTGAAGGTTTTACATGTGACCGCTGGTAAGTGCATCTTTAGAAATATCTTATGTACACAAAATCTAGGATTATTCTATCATAGAGGAATAACCTTTGAGTTATTTGGCTATACAGATGCTAACTTTATCAGATGTAAAGTGAATATGAAAAGTACAAGTGGAAGTTGTCAATTCGTAGGACACTCACTAATCTCTTGATTTAGCAAGAAACAGAACTCAGTAGCCTTATCTACAGTTGAGGTTGAGTACATAATAGCTGGTAGCTGTTGCGCACAAGTTCTTTAGATAAAACAACAACTAGAGGACTATAGTTTCTTTTTAGATCATATCCCTATAAAATGTGATAACACAAGTGCAATAAATATATTCAAGAACCTAATACAGCACCCCAGAACCAAGCATATTGAGATTAGACATCATTTTATAAGAGATCATGTGCAAAAAGGTAATATCGAACTTGAATTCATAGGCACAGATTACCAACTAGTTAACATATTCACAAAACTCTTAAATGAAGAAAAATATGCTGTATTAGAAGAGAACTTGGTATGTTATGCGCTCCTAATTCGTGATTAATATGCCATACTAACCATATCTTTTTAATGCATTTCAATGCTTTTGGTATTCTTCATTAATGTGTGAAAAGTGTCAATACCACTTGAAAAAGTGTCGACACATGTGTGCTTGAGTTGACCCAAAAGCTGTATACAAGTGGCACTGCGAAAAAAAGTGTCGACCCTTTTCTATATAGTGTTGACTTAAATTCGATGTTTGACTCTCGGTAAATTTGGGTCGACTCAAAGCTTAAACGTGTTGACTCAAATAGTCGAAAGTGTACACCCTTTCTGAAAATGTGTTGACACAATTTTTATTTTCGAACACCTGCACTCGCAAAGAAAAGTGTCGACCCAAATGACATTTGTGTCAACCCAAATCTTTATGCCTATATAAGAGGCACTGAACCCCACAAGTCATTGGAGGTAAAACTGTTAAGATCATTATTTTTGAAAATGATTATCTAAAAAAATTAACTGGACGGGCAAATGCCAAAATGGGCTCCAGATAAAACTTTTGATGGCGAACGATCAAAATAAAATTTGTGCATCCGAAGTTAATTTAGAAGAGTACCATTTTACCGGTTGAATCTTCAACTACGATTTGAATCCGAGTTGAAACTCCTTTCAGATCTTCTACTGTATTTCCTTATGCGATTCCCGAATACAGTGTGGGCTATAATCCTCCGAGAACTCGTACCAGTAGAACCAGGACAACTTTAGTCTTAGAAAATAAATTATAAAACTCGTTCAGCCTACCCGCATATATATTGGACTACAGCAGGGACCTGGGGAGTAATTATGAGTAACACTTCCAGTGAAATACAGACACATATAAGCGGTTTCTGCAATTAAGTAAACCTCATAACGGTATCTGCAATTATGAAAAACCAGTAACGATTTTTGTAATTTCTATAAAATATTGAATTACAATTCACACCCCTAAAGAACTATAATTGCACTCTGACCCATAATCTCAAGACCATATAGCATTGAGCTCATGTTATTAAATGTTTACCATTTCTCCCCACGTTAAGATTCTCGATACCTGCCAATTAAATTTAATTACTGACAATTTAATTTAATCGGTATCTTGATATTCTTTAAACCCTTCCTCTTAACTTATTCGACCGCCAGGTAACTAAATCTACCTGTAGGATTTGGCCCGGTCAAAACTTATAAGTTTCCTTAAGGGGGTATCATCAATCCTGATATTTTGGGATGCGGATTCTGTCAATAATTTATATTCTCCATATAAATAATACTATTATCCAACTCACTGGAAATATAGATCCATAAAGATCACATCCTCTAATTAATCAAAATAACGAATATTACATATATGCAAATTAATAATTATTTGAAGATTAAGATAATAAATACTATTCATAATAACTATGGAGTGTAAATTAATTTATATAATTAGTATAAAATTAATTATTCCAAATGTCCCGTAAAATACACACAAAGTGTACTGGCATAAAGAGTTGGAACAATAGACGAAACTATTATCTATTTCCTATAATCAAGACAGACCTACTAAAACTCTGTGCCACAATCGTACCGATAGTATGTCCATTTCCATCTAAACTGTGAATATAAAACTTATATTCTACAAGAACCTAAAATATGATCTTCTATGTGTAAGCCGTACTCTACACACCAGATTAAATACTATACAGAATATTGGGCATCCATGCATAATAAAGAAATGATATGCATATATTACTCATAAAGATTCTCATAAAATAGAAATTAATTTTATTAAAATAAAATTAAATACTAAAAACATGATTTTCAGTATACCAACCCTAACAATCTCCCACTTATACTCAAAACCATGCTATTATACATTTGACTCCCATGCCCTCTACATGACTATCAAAAGTCTTAATTGATAAGCTCTTTGTAAAGGATCTGCAAGGTTATCCCCTGATGCAAGCTCTATGTCTGGCTAAAAATCTGAGTTTGTGTACCCCAAAAGTACTAGACTGCCTGCCTAGTAAACCAACATATAATATTTAGTCATTTTCAAGTACTTGATTATATTCTTTACCATTGTCCAATACTCCAGCCCTAAATTAGACTGATATTTGCTAACCATGCTAATGACAAAGCAGATGTCGGGTCTAGTGCAAAGCATAACATACATGAGGCTTCCTACTGCTAAAGCATAAGGAACCGCCTTCAACTGCTCTATCTCATTAGGTGTCTTAGGACACTGATCCTTGGATAAAGTGATTCCATACCTGAAAGGTAGAAACCCTTTTCTAGGAATCCTGCATGCTAAAACAAGTAAGGATATCATCGATATATTTTTCTTGTGATGAGCGTATCATCCTTTGTTTTCGATCTCGCACAAGCTTGATCTCAATGGTGTGACTTGTTTCTCTCAAGTCCTTTATATCTAACTGCCTGGATAACCATATTTTAACCGTAGATAATGCTATCACATCATTTTCGATGAGCAAGATATCGTCTACTTAAAGTACTAGGAAGATCACCACGCTTCTTGTACTCACAGGACTTGTGAGGCCCGAACCCGTCTCTTTTTGAGACTTATGTATATATGATGTGTGATTTACACGTTTTGATGCATGTTTATGTTTATCTGAGCATGCGGGGTTGGTTCCCGGGGTTGTAAGGAGTTGCAGTGCGAATTTTAAAATTTCAAAAAAAAAGAAGATATTTTCGAGATATTTTGACTATAAATATCTTGTGTGAGATATTTTCATTCTCTCTCTCTCTAGCTTTAAACTCACCAAACGCTCTTCCTTCTCTCTAACTTCTCGGGGGCATGGGGCTTAGTTTTTGATAAACCAACTGTTGATCCGTAGTATTGGCATCGAGGTCTACGCATCCATCCGGACGAAATTCTATTCTGGCAAAGCTCGATTTTACATGTGGATCAAGACATCGAGTTTTGAACTCACCGAGGTAGGATCCTAGACTGTATAACTGTTAGAGGGTACTACATGTAATCCTACGTGTTTCTACCGTTTTAAAACGCATGAAAAGTGATTTATGTATCAAATCTAATTTTGGGTTAAAACCGTTTTTCGGCGTTTGGTTGGATGAAATTGAAAGAGGGAGTTTTCCTTCGAGATTTTATGATAGTCCTAAGCTGGGGGATGCTTGTGGATATCAAAAACAGGAGTGTGGAGGCTTAATTTGAGGTTGGAACACCAAAAGCGTAGCTCTAAATCATGATCTGGGCAAGTTCATGCGACTGAACCCATGAGTTCAGTCGACTGGATCATCATGTGGGAGGCTCAATCGACTGGACCTGGGAGGTCAGTCGACTGAAATAGATTCTATTTTGGATTTTCATTTCCAGTGTTCTTTTCAGTCGACTGGACCTGGACTTTTTTGGGAAAATAATGAGTTTTGGTTCAAGTTTTCCTCGTGCTATGTCTATCTGAGGTTTTTTTATGAAATTCTATGGTTTCAAAGGGGTATATGAGGTTTTAAAAAGGATGGTTTGAAAACGGAGTCTTGAAAATTTTCAAAACGTGTTGGTTGAAAGTTTGGAGCTACCCCTCGGGGTTGAGTCTCAACTTCTAAAACGTTTTGGGTAATAGTGTGTTTTTACATATGTTGTTTGATCTCCATGGTTCATGGATGGGATCCCTTTTATATACATGTGTTGTATATTTGTTGGTGGGTTGGGTTTAAATGTTATCCATAGATGTACCGTGACGATAGATGTGTGTTGAGTTGGAGTTCCATTGCTCCTTGGTGAAAGTCCAAAAATGTGCGGAGAGTGGGTTCGCTACGGTCCCTCGGGTTAATCCCCGTAAACGTAGTATTGGTTAACTTTGTCCATCGGTCGTGGCAATCCGTAAAGAAGCGAGTCGTGACTTGGTTAACTTCGTCCATCAGTCATAGAAATCCGTAAAGAAGCAGGTTATCCCTTGAGCGGGTATGTTGTTGTGACATCGTATAGAACTTGTCATTACCTAGCAATCTTTAAGTGGTTCAGGACTAGGGTAATGGACAGGAGTCTATAGTTGTTGCCTTTGTCTTGAGTTGACAGAGTCGGTACATAGGATATCATTCTATCTTGTCTCCTCGGTTGTGTGTCCGAGTGGAGAATACTATTTTATTACTGCTTTCCCTTAACTGTGGTATGATATCTGTTAGGATGATATGCATAGTTTTAAGGATAGAAAACGTGTGATTTTTGAGATGGAAAACCTTTGGGCTGCTGTGGTAGAGTTAGCTCCTAGCATACGATTGCATGACCTATGTTACAACTTTATACAGTCTATTTTCTATTGGGCTTCGACTCACGATGTGGGATTTTCTGAAAAACTTTTTCAGGTAATCATGATGAGATGATCTAGGTGCAGAGGTGATGGAGGACTTGCTGTAGTTTTTTCTATTTTATACATGTACTTTCACATGTGTCGCCTGTTGAGGTTGATTTTGTAAGCCTTTTAGCGATATGTTTATTCATGTATGAGAATGCATATTATTCAGTTTATGAGAGTTGAACTGTGGGGCTTTTATCCAAATGCAGTACATTTTGATTTCTTATGAAAACTTTATTTTCATAAATGGGTGTTTTGGTGGACTTTCGCGTGACCCGGATGTTTGGGGCGTGACAACTTGGTATCAGAGCTCTGGGTTCGAATACCTATGAGCCATGGGAAAGAGGGTACATCACCTTGTGTGGATGTATGTGTGCTTGATTGCATGTGTTACAGCGTTTTCCTAACATAGCATGATAGGTTGTGATATATACGTGGGTATGGAGGTTGAACCTTAGGGTTGATTAGTCTTGCCTTTAGGCGTTTGGATTAACAGACTTGGGAACCATGTTAGAGACGCGTTTCGCGAACGTGATTTTTAACAAGAAATCTGAGTGGGTTATCCAGATGGACGAGTCTTTCTTGTTGGTTCTCCTCGGTATGTGAGATATGTGATGACATGATATTACGTGGCTATGTGTTAGCATGCTTATCTGTCTTTTACATTAGTAATAACATGTTGTATGGATTCTTATCCTGTTATGTTGCTTTCGTATAGAGTTATGTCCACGATGGGAGGATGAGGCCGTGGTCGTGGTTCTGGCCAAAGGGACATTCCAGTCCCAGATGTTGGGGATGCTAATGCACCCCAAGGACCTGTTGCTGAGGGAGATCTGTTGCGTGAGATGGTTGGCTCCATTCGGCAACTGGCTGAGGCCATTAGGGGTAGGGAGAGTGTACTTGAGCCGAGGGAGACAGTTGCAATGCGCGAGTTTTGCCGTCTGGACCCTCCTACCTTTTCTGGGGATCCCAATCCCACGGTTGCCACTAAGTGGCTAGAGCTGGTTACCAGGATTCTTGACTCGCTTCAGATTGAGGAGGATGATCTGAGAGTTATATGTGCCGCCTTCCAGCTGAGAGGGAGTGCCCATATGTGGTGGAAGTTTTCCAAGACCACAGTGGCAGGCACATGGGAGGCATTCATGAAGGTATTTCTAGAGAAATACTTTCCAGCGACATTGAGGGATCGCTACAGAGAGGATTTCCTATTTCTGACTCATGGGAGTATGTCGGTTGTTGAGTATGAGGCTGAGTTTACCATCTTATCTCGGTTTGCACAAGAGATCATACTTACTGATGAGTTCAAGGCGAACCAATTTGAGAGGGGTTTAAGGCCTACTATCAGGGATAGAGTGGCGGCATTCCAGATGCAGGTCTACACTGACTTGGTACAGATGGCCATGAAGGTGGAGGACACCTTGTCTGAGACGCGCAGGGACATAGACACTAGGAGTCAGCAGGACGGGGGACGTGCACAGTCCCGGGGATGCAAGGAAAAGCGTCAACGAACATCTGGTCCGAGTTCTCATCCGGTGGGGTCGTTTCCTCCACGGTCTTCTGCTTTTTTACCTCTCGTAGCTTCAACGGGACTGTCAGATCAGAGGGCGCTTTGTCATAGATGCCAGCGATCGGGAAATTGTGCGGCAGAGTGCAGGAGTGCAGTGCTTGTTCAGGCACAGTCACAGTCGCAGGTGCCAGAGAGAGGACCACTGATATGTTTTGAGTGTGGGCAGTCTGGGCACATCCGGAGGAACTATCCTCAGGGTGGGAGCATTCAAAGCACAGCAGGAGCACCAGCAATTCCATCAGGACAGGGGAGACAGACGTACCAGCAGCCTAGAGCTCAGACGTCCATATTTGCAGAGGGGGGTGCATCAGTGCAGTCAGGTAGACAGTCGACCGTTCAAAGCCGCAGCGGACCGGCCAGAGCTTACATTCTTGCAGATCCTAGTTCTTCTAGAGCACTGGTTGGTTCCGATGCTGCTGCAACCACCTCTGTGATCAGATGTACTCTTCTAGTCTTCAGATGATGAGCCAGTGTTCTTATCGACACTGGAGCATCACGTTCATTTATAACTGCTTCTTTTGCATATGCTTTGGGGTTAGAGGTAGACTGGTTGGGTAGTACCTTGTGTGTAGAGACACCGGTGAGTGGGAGTGTGAAGTTGAGCCTTGTCTGCAGATCCTGCATGTTGGAGGTCGCTGGTCGTTGCTTAGAGTTTGACCTTGTTATCCTAGACATGACCGTGTTTGATGTCATCCTAGGAATGGACTGGCTGACCACCTATCGTGCCTTCATCGATTGCGATCGACGGAGGGTAACAATTTGTACCCTAGCGGGAGGTTGCTTTTGTTTTGTGGGAAATCGGGAGGAGGGTTTGAGGTCTATGCCAGGTGTTATGCGGAACCAGGGCAACCTGGGTTTCCCTTTCTCAGCTCTCATGTTGGATGAGGAGGTTGGAGTTCGCGGAGAGTTACCTCTGGTGGTGTGCGACTATTCTAACGTCTTTCCAGATGATTTGTATGAGTTACCACCGAGCCATAAGGGTAGAGTTCTCTATTGACCTAGTTCCCAGAGCTGCTCCCATATCTATACCATCCTATCGCTTTGCACCCGCTGAGTTGCGTGAACTCAAGGTACAGTTGCAGGAGTTACTTGACAGGGGATTTATACGTCCGAGTACTTCTCCGTGGGGTGCCAATGTTCTTTTCACAAAGAAGACGGATGGATCCTTACGCCTGTGTATCGATTACAGGAAACTGAATCAGGTGACAGTGAAGAACAAGTATCCGATGCCGAGGATAGACGACTTGTTTGATCAGTTGAGGGGTTCGAGTTGTTTCTCGAAGATTGACTTGAGATCGAGATATCACCAGTTGAGGATTAGGGACGAGGACATAGTGAAGACCGCTTTCAGGACTCGGTATGGTCACTATGAGTTTCTTGTCATGCCGTTCAGTCTGACGAACGCACCAGCTATGTTCATGGGTTTGATGAACCGGATCTTCCATCCTTATTTGGACAGTTTTGTGGTAGTGTTTGTGGATGATATTCTGATATATTCACCCACTAGAGAGGCGCACGAGGATCATTTGAGGATCGTCCTACAGACTTTGAGAGAGCATCGCTTATACGCAAAGTACGAGAAGTGCGAGTTCTGGATGACTGCGGTGAGATTTTTGGGACACGTGGTGTCGACAGACGGGGTAGCTGTGGATTCGTCAAAGATTGATGCTGTGATCGGTTGGGAGCGACCGAAGAGTGTCTTTGAGATACGTAGTTTTTTGGGTCTACCCAGCTACTATAGACAGTTCGTGAAGGACTTTGCTAGACTCGCTGCACCGATGACACGGTTGACGCAGAAGGGAGTTGTGTTTGCTTGGAGTGAGTCTTATGAGTCAGCTTTCCAGGAGCTGAAGACGAGGTTGACCAGTCCGCCAGTGCTGATCATTCCAGAGCGAGGCTTGGGATATACTGTGTACTGTGATGCATCACATGACGGTCTTGGATGCGTTCTGATGTAGGACGGTAAGGTTGTAGCCTACGATTCCCGACAATTGAAGACACACGAGCGAAACTATCCTACGCATGATTTAGAGTTGGCAGCTGTGGTCTTCGCTTTGAAGGCATAGCGTCACTATATGTATGGTGAGTATTTTGAGGTTTTCTCTGATCGCAAGAGCTTAAAATACTTGTTTTCGCAGAAGGACCTGAACTTGCGCCAACGACGGTGGATGGAGTTGTTAGAGGATTACGATTTTGACTTGCAGTATCATCTTGGGAAGGCCAACGTGGTGGCTGACGCG
>JAOTRH010009095.1:0-23385 GCA_034768845.1 Heliamphora exappendiculata
ACTCGGAATCAAATCGTAGTTGAAGAATCGATCGACAAAATGTATTCTTCTAAATTAACTTTGGTTGCACGGGTTTTGTTTTAATCGTTCGACGTCAAAAGTTTTATCTAGAGCCAGTTTCGGCGTTTGCCCGTCCTGTTATTTTTTTACTGAAAATTGTTTACAAAAACAATAATCTTGGCATCTTGCCTCCAACAACCACCTCGTCTGTGGCGTGGCTTGCCGCATCAACTGAGAGCCCATGTGTCTATCTAACCAAACTTGTACTCTAAGTGATTTAGCAAAGCACTATAGAGCAACCTCAAAGCTCCCCTAGTAAGTTGTCATACCATACTAATAGAGCCCGGCAAAGTTGATGAGATCAACACTAACCGCAGGATGAACTAGAGAAGAAACATTCTCCCAGCGTTGCGTCCTGCTGCACAATTGTCTTTTGCCAATCCTACTAAGAGAGGCTGCATGACGAAACTCTTGTACGGAACCACAAGAGTCGACAAACTTTCTGGTGAACCACCATTGACTCTAGTCAACACCTTCAACATTTTTGGCGACTCAACTGCGGAATGGCTTCATCATAAATGTGCCGAGGAAAAATACAAAAGTCCAACATACCATTTCAACCTCTGTGCATGAGGAGCAGCCAGAGGTAGCCTGTTGTGCCATCTGCAAAAGCAGCGACAGCCTCAGCTCCTGTAATTTTCTCTTATAATATTGTGTTAGGATTAATGCTGAGAGAAGGAGAGGAAGAGGGAAAGAGAGTGAGAGTAACCGTGAATGAGAGCAACCACCATTAGGATTTACTCCCTACCACTGTTATTTATATAATAAGACCAAAAATATCAAAAGTATAATAATACTCCTATCTTAACACTCCCCCTCAAGTTAATGCATAGATATTTCTCATACATAATTTGCATACAATGGGTTGAAACATTTTATTATTAAACCCTTTAGTAAAAATATTTGCTAATTGATCTGTAGACTTGACAAACGGCATACAAATTGAGCCCTGGCATAATTTCTTATTAACGAAGTGTCAGTTAATCTCTATATGTTTCATTATGTCATGATGTACAGTGTTATGAGTAATATTAATGACAACATTTTTGTCACAATACAACTTCATAGGTTTGACGCACTCAATTCCCAAATCCTTTAGGAGCCATATGAGTTCGCAAATGCCATGTGCCATAACTATATACTCAGCCTATGCACTTTATCTAAATACCACTATTTGCATTTTACTTCGCCAAGTAACTAGGTTACCTCCTATAAATATGTAACACCCAAATATAAATCGTCTGTCATCAACTAAACTAATCCAATCTGCATTTGTGAAAACTTCTAATGTCATGCAGCCGTGATGAGAGAACAGGAGCCCTTTACCATAAGCAAACTTAAGAGGTCGCAAAATACAATAACCAGTGTCAAGATGTACACTACGGGGATCATGCATGAATTGACTGACAACCCTCATACATATGCAATATCAGATCTGGTGTGAGATAGGTATATTAATCTTCCTACAAGCCTCTGAAATTGACCCTTGTCAACAGGTTCTCCATCATCACTACTGAGACAATGATTAGCCTCAATTGGTGAATCTGCAAGTCGACAACCCACCATACCAACTTCTCTAAAAGGTCAAAAATATACTTTTTTTGGAAAATAAAGATCCCATTATCTGATCTAGCCACCTCAATTCTAAGAAAATATCGGAGCGCCCTCAGATCCTTCATCTCAAATTGTTTTGCTAAGTTTTCCTTAAGACGTAATGCCTACTCAGTATCATTACCTGTCACAACTATATCATTAACATATACAATAAGAATTGTAAAATTATTATTGCTTTACTTGATAAACAAATTATGGTCTGCATGATTCTTTTAGTACCCAAATCTTAGCATGACCTTGAAAAATCTATCAAACCATGCTCAAGGGGACTGTTTTAGCCCATACAAAACCATGCTGAGATTTGAGTACCGAAAGAGTCATGCAAACCATAATTTGTTTATCAAGTAAGGTAATAATAAGATCACAATTCTTATTGTATATGTTGATTATATAATTGTGACAGGTAATTATGACAATTCTTCTTCAATTTGCACACATTCCCTTCAGTTTCACAAGATGAGAAACCTAGTGAAACATCCATATATACCTTTTCTTCTAGATCTCTATGGAGAAATGCATTCTTCACATCCAACTGTTAAAGAAGCCAACCCATATTAGTAGCACAGAATAAGAGTACCCAAACTGAGTTCATTTTGGCTACTAGAGCAAAATCTCCTGATAGTCAATACCATAAGTTTGGGTAAAGCCCTTAGCAACTAGCTTTGTTTTGAATCTCTCAACTGATCCATTTGCCTTGTGCTTTATTGTAAATACCCATTTGCACCCAACTGCCTTCTTCTCTTTTGAAAGAGAAACCAACTCTCAAATACCATTTTTTTTCAGGGCCGTCATGTAATGACCTGGCTCAAACCCTAATATTAGCGACGGATAGATGATAATAACCTAAGTCGCTACATAAACAAGGAACAAACCCTAATTAACCCGAAAACCCTAAAAGAGACCAAATACTCAGAGGCAAGGCCCTAGCACTCAGGAAAGTTTCGGAATAGCTTAAATTAACTAAATAATATAAAATATTAAATTAAAAATCAAAAATTTTCATAACCAAGGTAAAATGACCATTTTGCCTCTAGCACAGCAAAAAGTCCCTAAAATTCAAAATTTGACACATGGACACCCAAAATCAGATATTTATATACAATTAATTAATAAAATATAAAATAACAATAAAAATTACCAAAATGCCCTTGCATGGCTGGCCACCTAGGAGAATGTGCCCAAAAAGCTACTTTTTACCTTTTTAAGCTTAAAATGAGAAAAAAATATATAAATTAATCATTATTATGACCCAATACTTTTTATACAAGTAATATATATAATAATATAATAATGTAGCTCAACAAAAGAAAATAAATAATTATTTAAAATCTCTACACAATAAATAAATCAAAAAACTAATTCTAGTCAAACTAGCTTAATTTAGCTTAAAAGCCTACACTTGTTTATTTAATTGCTATCAAAATTATGATAAATCATGGAAAGACTAAATTAATTATAAATACATTAATATAATAGGTTTTAGTAGATTTAGGTACATAAAATTAATATTTTATGCAATTAAATACACAAAAATGCACCAAAATACATTTTAAAACCCAAATAAATTACAAAATCAGTTTTATCTGCCCCAAAACTGATATGGCCGAATTCCCCACCTGCCCAAATCAGATTTTTAAGTTCTCAATAAACTCCACCTCCCATGCAACCAATGGAAACTTAAGAAAATTCAAATTTTAAATAAATACCATAATTACACCTATTTGCATTTTTCTCTATAAAAACAAGACCTTAGCCTTGTCTCTCCCTCGTGAATTTCTGCTGAGAAGTGAGAGTGAGAGGCTCCAAAAAATTTCTCTAAATGTCCACAAAGAAGAAGAAGAGAGGAAGAAAGAAGGAAGGAAGGAAGGAAGGAAGGAAAGGCTAGGGAGCTCAAGGTGTGAGCATTAAAGCTAAGTCCCACTTCCCTTCAACATTTTGAGTTTCAAATAAGGTAAGCAACTCCTTCAAACCCTCTTATGTTCTCCCCCAAGATAACCCTCAATCCATCTCTATAACAAACCCTAAGAAGATAAAACAAGAAATGAGTCAAAAAGGCGTCGTATGAGAGATTTAGGGATTATTCATGTATGAGTAAGCCTTGTATATATTTATATGTGTTTATTTTTTAGTTTTATGGCCGAAACATATTCTGGAGTTTTGATGTGTAAGTTTATAATATGCATGCAAAGAAAACATGTCAAAAATACACACAATATAAGCTAAGCAACCAAAACCCTAAGTAGACTGATTTTCTGGACTTATTCATTTTCTGCCACCGACTTTAAATAATCATAACTAAATGTAGAAAAATGGTATTAAAGTAATTTTTGTGTCCAGATCTAGATTTTTGAGTTATTTTTCATACAAAATTGGTTTGAAGTGATTTCGTTGGGTAGAACTCCAGATGACTCATTTTTGCCAAAGAGTGCCAGATCTTAACCACTCTGAGTTACAGACCTAAAAACCTTAAATTAGAATGAGAACCGAGCTTAGATCAAAACAGAAAACTTGTAGATGACATATTTATCTTTCTGTCCACCAAAAATGAGCTAAAAATATGAAGTATTGATGGGTCAAAATACTTCCCAAAGTCACTATTGAGGTTTAGTGGCTGGCAGACCTCTCTGTCACACATTTTTGTGATACCTAAAACCTAACTTTTTAGAAGTCAAATCCAGAAGTGGTAAACATGAACTTTGTAGCTAACATATTAAACTAGTTACGCAGCAAAAATCAGCCCAAAATACCTTTGGATGATACCCCAAAAGTTTTAAACATTCTCTTTATAAATTGGCCAAAATCTCAAACTTTTTACAAATAACTTGCCCTAACTCAAAACATGAAACTTGTAAGGGATATCTTAAACTAGAAGCTCACCAAAAATCATATCCATAGCCCTTGAATTGATGCCCCAATACAGTGGCCAACAGAGGCTCAATTCGTATGTTTTTCTCTATAAATTGCTGAACCGTTTTTACTAAAATAAAATAAATGACCTATTTATTTTAGGAAATTGACCTTAGTGATAAATATGAAAATTAGAGAAAATATTTTTATCTAATTGGTGTTAAAATTTCAAAAATTAAATCAATGCGTAAGTATTTCAAAACGCCGTCGCAACCTTAAAACTAGCAATTAAAACTTGTACCTAAAATTGGCTAAGTGTTTGAATTGTGTGTTGCTTATGAGGCTTGAGTATGTGAATCTTATATGAACTTTGTGAGTAATTAATGTATCAAAATAATGCTTTTAACAAGATGAACTCATGCCAATGGTTCGAGTCTACATTGCTTAAGTTGTGGTTATGCTTCACACGCTTGTACTTAATGCTTTACCAAGTCGTACCATGTACCATGTCATGTTTACGTACCATGCAACGATTAATTGTACACGAGAAGCATATTGCACATCATGGGCATTTCACCATTTCATCTTGAGTTATTGGAGTTCCCTTCGTATCTTTCGATTGGGTTGAGTGACATGGAAATCAATTATTCAGTGGTTGTGGATCTAGGGCGTCCTTGGTTGCCATATGTGATATTGAATTGCAGATTTTTATTATAAAAGGGGGATTTAGGCACCATAGGATCGTCACTAGCTTTATTTAGACTTTGGGTTGACACCTAATGAGTATCCTTGTTCTTAAGGTGGGACTGGTCGACCTGGAATAAGGATGGGTAAAATTGGATAAAGGTCGGTCCCCACGCCGTTGCCACTGAGTAAAACAGCTGTGGCATAAAGCTCTGCAATGAAAATTTACTATTCTCAATGAGGCGAGGATAGGTTAAGGTGATCAAGAGCCATCAAGTCTACTTTGTAATTCCCGGCGTGGAATTCATGATACTGTTCTGGAAGTTCTTGGGATTGGGCATCTACATTGCATTCATTTGCATCACACACTTATTCTTTTGTTCTTATATATGTTCATCCTGTTGAAAATGATAAATAGCATGTAACTTCGCATTGGGTGTTATATGATACGTATTGTGGAATATCTCGTCGCGAGTTTGTTAGACTATTTAGGGAATTTGTTTCTGGGCTCTAGCTCATGGCATTTATGCCACAGGTGACGAAGAGGGACCCTTTGATTAAGGCGGGCTCATTGAAGGGGAAGAATTTACAGAAGAGGGAGAGTGGCAGGAAGCAGGTCGACCTCAACGACGCAGTTTGAAGACGTAGGACGTCTCTTTTTGATCTTTTTGTTCAAGTTTTTCCACGGACATGATGTAACTTTCGTTAAACTTTCTGGATGACTATACTTATTAAGTATTTTGAACAATCTCTGAACCATTAATGATGTAATAGTTATCTTATGTATTTATGAACACTCGGCTAGAATATGTCCCTTATTTATAGTTACATATGTCCCGACATATCTGGGAAACGGGGTGTCACGCGTCATCTTCTCAACCATAGCTTTCTTCCACTTAGGATCTGCAATGGCTTCCTTCCAACCTTGCAGAATCGATATAGAAGACAAAGACGAGAAAAAGCACGATATGAGGCTGATAAAGAGTTATGAGAAAAAATGAGAAATTGGGTGTTTGAGTACCTAACGTTTTTTCGAAGGGCGATAGATAAGTTACAAGTATCAAGATCAATAACAAATGACTCATTACCAAGTGGGTCAATGGGAGAGTTTGAACCGGAGGATGGAGGTAGCAATTGGCAAGATGGTAGCGGCACATGAGGCGTCTGATCTTTCAAATGTCGAGAATAAGTATGCATATCCATTCTATCTAATCATCCACAAACATCATGCTTTGTTCCATCCTTATTGGACTTTTATGTCTCCCCTTCATTAGGAATAAGGGCTTATGAGGTAAGATTCGAAAAAACCAAACCTTGAGACTCCTGAATCTGTGTGTCTGACAGTAGCATATCTTCTAGTCTAGACGTCTCCCCTTGGAGATATGTCGTAGGAGAGCAAAAAAATGACTCGAATTCCCAAAAAGTAACATTCATACTAACAAATATTTTACGAGTGGCCAGATCATAGCATTTATAATCTTTTTAGGTAACATAATAGCCAATGAAGACACATTTGATAACCTTATAGTCCAATTTGCCACCCAGGCATTTAGGTGCATGAACAAAGTAGGTGCAACCAAAAATCAGGGGTGAAAGAGAGGAGACGGGTGGAGACCTAAGAAGAAACTCTAAAGGGGTTTTAAGCTGAAGAACACTAGATTGCAAACGATTGATAAGGTAAGAAGCGATAAGTACTACCTCACTCTAGAATGACTTGCGAACATGCATAGTAATAAGAAGAGAACGGGCACCTCAAGAAGATGACAATTTTTGCGTTTACCAACTCTATTTTGTTCAGGAGTGCATGTACACAACTTGTCTGGAAAAGAATACCATGAGCCTTTATATAGGCACAAAAACCACTATTAAGATATTCAGTCCCATTGTCAGTTCGGAGAATCTTGACGTTGGCATCAAACTAGGTGCGTACCACGGGGTGAAAATTTTGAAAACTGGAAAAGATTTCACTTTTAGTGGAAAGTAAATAAACCCAAGTAATATGAGAATGATAATCAATAAATGTCACAAACCACCGATAACCAGAATTAAAAGTAATCGGTGAGAGATCTCATACATCAGAATGAATAATTGTGAATGGAGAATCACTGCATTTATTCACTGAAGGGTAAACGAATTGCTTATGTTTTGCAAGTTCACAAGCCACACAAAAAAATTTATTTCTAGAACAATATTTAACTAAAAAAGGAAAAGAACTCTCTAAAACTCCAAAAGAAAGTGCCCCAAATAGTGATGCCACTGAATTAATTGTAAAATGATGGTTCCAGTATCAGTATATACTCTACGCGAGTATATACTAAAAACACTTAATCACTCGCGAAGCGACCAAACGCAAATCCTGAGTGGGTGAGGGACTAGATCAGGGAACTCTTTGACTGCCGCGCGACCCTTATTGCAAAGGAAAGCCATTCAGAAGGAGGGTCTCACCTTCATGCGGGCATCCTAAACAGAGATGCCTCCCAGAATACTGTCAGTAAGAAAATAAGGCAGGTCCTCCATGAATGGGAGGGAAGAACACTCGATGTAAGATTTTATCGGAATTGGACCTCTATCCGTAAATACCTACAAAAGGAAGACACACAACCTCTTGTGTGGGGAGAGTACTCCTTAGAAGAGATACTTGCGATTTCCGCCGGGGCTAGTCAAAAGAACAAAAAGGCTACGACTAGCACCCCAGCGGAGCAACTCAAAATCATAGAGGCGGCTCCCCCTCCCCAAAACGACCCTGCAATTCGACTTTTGGCAGGCCATGGTGCGGATAAAAGCTTGTGGGGGTTCTCTCCTACTTATTCATTAGGGCGAGTGGATGTCAAGGGAGGGGATCATAGTTTTTCAACTCATCTGAAATGTCATGGATTAGCTTCGTGGCCCTGTTCCGGTCCCGGATGCAGCCCCGTCATCAGTAGCTAAAACTAAGGTGGCCATTCTCCATAAGGCCCCGAAAGTTGCATCTTATCGAGTGGACTTATCAGTATGACGCTTAAAAAATAGGGTGTCCAACTCTGTCTGTGACTCGCATTGACAACTTTATCCCACCTGATGGGCATACCGCACCTCAGTCCGCACTCCCACAGGGGTAAGGCCATATTCATTGGTCCCTGGTAGCGAAGCCATTATCCCTTAATCACGCGAGTATATACTAATAACACTTAATCAGTATATACTCGTAACACTTAATTAGTATATACTCGCTAGGCTCTCCATACTGATAGGGCATAAATGAGGGGAAGAGAAGGCAGATATGAAGAAGATGTACGGGCTCATATAAACCTACAACTTGAATGGCCAGTTTAGATGGATTTCTTCCCAGATGAACTGTGTGAGGAAGGGTGAACTCAACCGTTACATTGCTGACACAAATGGAGTTTTTGTGCAACCTACTTTTTATGACATGAGACTTTTGGATTGACTGTTGTTGAGGCCATGACCTGTGGTTTGCCAACATTTGCAACTTGTCACAGTGGCCCAGCTGAGATAATAGTGCATGGAAAATCTAGATATGCATGCCATAGAAGCCTCCTACTAATCTAAAAGGGGGGCGAGGGGTAAAAGCCGTTGGTTGAAGGCGCAGGTAATAAGGCAAGCGGTCAGAGTATGAGCAGCAATTGCACGAAGTGCAATAAGAGATATACCTAAGTGAGCAAAGTTAGAGGAGGAAGTGGAGGCAGTAGAAAAAGAGATGTCAACCCGAGTCATCGAGCACCTAAGAGTAGTCAACTCTGTCTCAGAAAAAGGGCCAATCTCACCAAATGTGCTAGTAGGGATCTAGAAAGATGAGTATAGGAGCATATAAGTCCACCACAGCCACCTCCACGTCCCAGAGTAAGACAACCAAGTAACTACTTCCAGCAATGGTCAATAGTATGACGGGATTTACCACAATGCTTACAATACAACTGATCTCGAGCAACGGAATCATTCTTCTCCAGATTTGGTATGACTAGGCTAGCTTGTGCGAAGAATAGACGTAACAGTGAACACAGAGCGCTTTTGACTGGAAAGAGGAACCATAGCATGACAGCGGCTCTCTTCCTGCTAGACATAAGCGCATGCTTGTCGCAAAGTGAAAAACGAATCGCGACCCAAAATCTGAACACGAATCGGATCATAGTCAATATGGAGGACATTATATTCTATTCCTAGAAGGTAAGCGTTTGGAGAAAATGAAATCTTAATTTTGTGATTGATTTAGATTTGTTAGAAGTCAATTAGGCCAATAAAATTATGTCTTCACATGAAATATAATTCCAAGACAAGGCCTCTCTCTCTCTCTCTCTCTCTCTCTCTCTCTCTCTCTCTCTCTCTCTCTCGGACTAGACAAAGGCGGCATAGCACATTTGAGTATTGCATCATGGCAAAGCCTTTTATATAGCCTCAAAGTCGCAAGACCCCAAAGTCTAGGGTATTTGTGCGCCTGAGACAAAGATATTACCAAGGCCAGACCTTTTAGCCTAGGTATAAAAGTTTCGCGATATCACACTTCCGATACTTGAAACGATATAACAATTATAGTCAAGTAATGAGAAGCAGACTATGACCCATGTTAAATCACCAATTGTTCTAAAAGCTTAAGCTATTAAGAAATGGGTCTAACAATGTATATCAAGCTATCCAACACTTTCTCTCATGTGCAACCATGTCTCGCACATAAGGCGAACAAATTGAACAGGTGCACCAATATACAGATTGCACAATAACAAATATAACAGAGAAATACACTGGAAGTCTTGAACCTAAGACCTCGTAGAACCAGAACTCTGATACCATGTTAAGTCACCAATTGTCCTAAAAGCTTAAGCTATTAAGAAATAGACCCAACAATGCATATCAAGCTATCTAACAACCTCCACGATTGCGAGAGGCATGGTCACGACTGTCACTGTCATGAAATGCCTTACACTCCAACTCCCACCGTCGTGAAATGCCTTCAATCCTAAGAATGGCAATTTAACCACCTCCGGCCCCGCTCCCGCCCCCGCCCTGCCTAGGTTACGGGTGGATTCCTACCATTGTTTCAAGGTTCGACTAAGGTTGGGAAAAAATAACCAAAACCCATTTGGGGATGAGGATTCGGTATTTAATTCCCAATCCCCGATCCTGGCCACTAACTTATGTATAATAATAATAACAATTATTATTATATGAGAATTTAATTTAAGTATTAAAAAAAAGTGATTAGGCATCTCACAAAGCACGATATGCTCCAGCACACAACTAGGTGGCACTAGCACACACCACACTCCAACGCCACCAGCAAACTAACTTATAATAAACAGTTGTAAAATCTAATATTTTTTACTTATGGTTTCTTCTAGCACTTAGAAGTCCACAAATGAAAGAACACGTGAATGCTTCAAGAAGCGCAACCACCAAACGAAGAACTTCTCTGTTACTGCCTCTCTCGACATCTCCGGTCTCTACGAGTCTCCATATCTCTCACTCTCAGCATTGCCAATCTCAGTTTCTATCCATCTTGGCCTCTCCAATCTCAATCTCTCTCCCTCTTGGCCTATTCTTCACTATCACTGTCTCCCTCTTAGCATCTCCATCTCTCAAAGACTCTCAAACTCTCCCTCTTAGCCTCTCCATACCATCATTGTCGCAACTATTAATATGTATATTAATATATTAATAATATTATTATATGGGTATGCCCATAGTAGCTATTATAGTCATTCATTACTTAATAAATATGTGAGTATGCCTCACAATGAGAATATACATTTTTAGTATTTCTTCTCTCATTTTAACATGGTATCAAAACCATGGAACCCTAGCTGCTAGGACCAAACCCTAACCCTAGCCTTCAGTTGTCAGCCACCAGCCCTAAAACCCTAGCCGCTAGCACTCCAGCCGCCGCCAGCCTTAAACTTCCTCACTGAGAGTACCAAACCTCGTCATCGACCACCGCCGACCTCCGTCGGGCCTCCATCGACCACCGCTAATCTTTGCGACCAACCACAGTTGTAGAAACAAGCTTCAAACCTTCTCGACGAGAGATCTGGTCATCGTTAGAATTGATATATTCATCCACTAATGATCTTTCTCGCCTCTACGATGCTATGAGAAGTTTCTTTTAGTCCCAGTAGCCCAGGAAACCTCTTCAAGATCATTTCATGCCGTTCAAAGTTTTAGCTAACGAGTTTGATAGCCTCCTATCATTCACGAATCAACTATCTCAATTCTAGGAGCAGAGGCAGCACCTCTTGGTGGTATGTTTTCTGACTAGTCTGGACTCTGAGTTTAACTCAGCATGCTCTCAGATCCTGGCTGAGGCGACCATTCCCACTCTCTTCGAGACATTTCGTCGTGTGAGCCGAGCGACTCGTCGGGATAAGTCTCGTCGACCATCTCCTATGGAGAAATTCTGATCAGTCTGCTTTGGCGGGATTTCATGGTGGCCGCAACAATCGAGGTCATGGTCATGGTAGTGTCAAGTTTGGTCGTAGAGAAAGTCATGATGGCGGTCGTGAGACCCGTACGTGCCACTATTGTGGGATCCGATGGCACATTCGGAGTGAGTATTATAAGCTTCATGGGAAGCCCCCACTGGTGGCCAATGCCACAGCTGATCCCAGCCGACAGGACCATGGCCAAACGAGCCCTCAGGGGGTGCCCAACTCATCCAAATGGTTTGTTGAGATGACTGCCGCAGAGTATGACCAATATATGTATGGTCAGTTTGGACAAAATACGAGTTCCTCTGAAGTACCGGCAACTACCTTTGCAAATAACCCTACTGGATGTGTGGCCACTCCACACACCTGGGTCATTGATTCTGGAGCTTCCGCTCATATGGCTAGATCATCAGGTATTATATCCGATTATAAACCGACTCCTGGTCTTGCTGGTGTTTTAGTAGCCAATGGATCCTCCTTAGCTGTTGAGGGTTGTGGTGTTAGGATACAGAATCCTGCTCTTTCATTACACAATGTCTTGCATACTTCTGATAATCCTTTTAATCTGTTTTCTATTAGTCAGCTTACTACTAATTTGGGCTGCTCAGTGACGTTCTTCCCTGATTACTGTATTTTTCAAGATCTAACGATGAAGAGGACTTTCAATAGAGGACGAGCTTCGAGGGGGTTGTACCTACTGGATGCTACTCCTGCTCAGGCTTACTCTGCCCTATCTCCTTCCGCTCTTGATGTCCATTGTCGTCTTGGGAATCCTGGTTTGTAGAGTCTTAAAATTGTTTATCCGAGTTTACGTTCTATGTCTGCTATCGAGTGTGAGTTGCGTCGTTTTGTCAAACACCTACGTGTGTCTCTTCCGTCTCAAGTCAATAAAAGAGTTTTTGCTCCATTTCAGTTAGTTCATTCTGATGTCTAGGGACCTATTCCGATCACCTCTTTGTTTGGTTTTCGTTATTCTGTGAGTTTTGTCGATAATTACTCTCATACAACATTTATATATTTAATGAAAAATAAATCTGAGGTGTTACCGGTGTTTACTTCTTTCTGTATGACTGAGAAAACCCAGTTTGGTACTTATGTTCAGGTGTTACGAAGTGATAATGGGGGGAGTATATGTCTACTGCTATGAGGAAATTTATGGTGGGTTATGGTATTTCTCATCAGACGTCTTATCCCGATTCTCCCGAACAGAATGGGGTAGCAGAGAAGAAAAATAGACATTTTGGAGGCGGCCAGTGCTCTTCTATTTCATATGCATGTTCTCCACCATTTTTGGAGTGAGGTTGTTCTCACAACATGTTATCTTATCAACCGCCTGTTGTCTACTGTAAGTGATATTAGTAGATGTAAGTGTATAATACCTGTAGATAGACTCATTAGCTAAAAGGGCCCATTAGGGTTTCGGTGTACATATCCTTGTAGTTATTATATATATTGGACCTCACCAATTGAGAGGCTAAGCTTTTTGATAATCTATTATTCTCTCATAACATGGCATCAGAGCAAGATGACTAATGAATGATACCGTGCAGTGCGAGAAATGTTGACAGCTGATTTGAGAAGTATTCTCCACCGTTGTCACTGCGTAGGCATCGGATGGTAGTATTAAATTGATTCTGCACTTCCGCATAGAATGATGTAAAGAGTGAACATAATTCAGACCGGTGCTTCATTAAATATAAAAGGTAACTCTCGAATAATCATCCACAAAAGATACAAAGTAACGAAAGCCCAATGTTGAAATCACAGGACACGAACCCCACACATCTTAATGAACAATCTCGAAAGGGGAACTAGCTCTTTTATTTATTCTCGGGTAATATGGCACACGCAGGTGCTTTGCAAACTGACATGACTCACAATGAAAAGGGAACACAGACTTCAAATTGGGACACAAAACTCTAAGACTAGACACTGAGGGATGACCAAGACAGCAATGAACATCAAAATAAGACGTAGATATGCTGGAGCAAGCTACAGGGCCAGGAACCTCATCCAAGATGTAGACTCCACCTTCCACGCGACCCCTACCAATATAGTCTTCCTCGTCGCAAGATCCTGAAATACACAATAATTAGGATAAAATGAGACCGATCATTGCAAATTCTGAGTAATCTTGCTAACATATTGTAAATTGAAAGGTGAACTCGAAAAGTGCAGAACTGATGTGAGAGGAAGCAAAGGTGTAGGGTTCACTGAATCACAACCCTTAATCATAACAGATAATCCATTAGCCGCGGTAACTGAAGTGGAGTTACCAAAGGGCTGATAAGTAGATAAAATACCTACAGTACCAGTCATGTGATTGGACGCACCAGAGTCGATGACCTAGGTGGGAGTAGAGATGGCAGCGAATGCTGCAGGGTTACCTGTCTGACCAAATGTGGCTATGGGATGTGGTCGTGGATCAGTCAGCTGAAACTGAGTAAAGCGTGCATATTCCTCATCTGTCATCTCCACAACCTTCTTTCTGGTTGTTGGACTGTTACCGAGTCAGTGGCAGCATTAGCAGCATAAGACGACCCAGATCCTAATTTGCCTTTTAACTTCCAGCAGTTCCTTTGAATATGGCCTGTAGCTCCACAATGGTGACACACTCTCGTATCACGCCCACCATCACGGCCATAACCACGACCACCATGTCTGCCTCCCCCTCGCCCACGACCGCCAGTAGTAGTCACGAGAGCAGATTTATCAGATATATCAGATGATGGAGCTCGAGTGGTGTTCTCACGAGTAACCCGTAAAACGCGTCGAAACGCGTATGAGATTGTTGGATCTTCAGGACTGGCAAGGATCTGTGAGCGAGTGGACGAGAGCTCAGGATCCAAGCCTGCAAGAAACCAGATAACACCAAGTTGCTTCCGTTGCTCCTGCATCTTCCTCACATCAGTGGTCAAGGGCATAAGAGTGATAAACTCGTCATAAAGGGTCTTGAATTCAGCAAAGTAATCGTTGAGAGGTTGCCCCTATTGATTCAGGTAGAAGAAGCCTTTCAAGACATCAAATAAGTGAGAGAAATTATTGGTGTTTGAGTATAAGAAATCCAGAGAGTCCCATAACTCCTTGACAGTATTGGCATTGCTTACCAATACTTTGACCTTTCTATCCATGGAATTAAGGAGTTGGGAAAAAATCCGTGCATCCTCCTGTAACCAACTATCAAAAGGTGCAGACTTAAAATTTGGGGGGTTATCCTTCAAGAGCTTCTCTTTCCCGTGGCCCCTAAGGGTCATTAAGACCGTCTTTCTCCACATTGAAAAGTTAGTACCATCAAGTTTTTCATCCACAAGTCGTGAAAATGAAGAAATAATCTCTGGAACACTGCTCTGTGAGCCTTTGGAAAGGCTAGATCCACTAGACGGGGTTCGCTCAGTCATTGCAATACGTCACAAGAATTAATAAATAAATCCTCTTGATAAATAAATCCTCTTTAGTTGCAACAGCAAACTAATAACAGTAACAAACAAATTAATCACCTCGCAGGCCAAACAATAGCCGAACAGTAACCAAACAGGAGAACTAGTAATCTCGCAGGCCCACTTCGCAGGCCAAAAAATAGCCGAACAGTAACCAAACAGGAGAACTGGTAATTTCAGTTCCAACGCCAACCGAAACCCTTGCCGACTTCACTGGACCCTCGTCGAACCCTTGCCGACTATCAAACACTTCAGTCGGACCCTTGCCGACCACCGAAACCCTTCACTGAACCCTTGCCGACCACCAAAAAAGAACAAGAACATACCTTGCCGACGCCAACAATCAAACCCTCGTCGACTTTCAGTCGAACTCTTGTCGATTTCAAACCCTCGACGACAGTAACCGAACTCGACGACAGTAATCAAACCTTCGTCGACTGTCACGCGAACCCTGGAACAGTTCAATCGAACCCTCATTGATCACCAAAATCCTGAGAAGAGGGCTTACTTGGCGCTAGAACTGAAACAGGTTAGGGTTTTGCTTAACCTCGCTCTCATCGTAAAAGTTATCGCCACTATCGTGACAATCCTCTTTATGGGCAATCCTATAAGGGACTTTCTACTTTTACTCGATGCTTGATTTCCACCCTAGATTCTGTCTCTCTTCCTAGGACACTACAAGAGGCAGTTACTGATTCTGGATGGCGCCGGACTATAGCAGAAGAAATGGCAGCTTTGAAATATAATCAGACTTGGGAGCTCGTTAACCTTCCTCCCAAGAAGCACGCTATTGGCTGCAAGTGGGTCTACACTATTAAGATCATCCTGATGGTTCGTTGGCCAGGTTGGAAGCTCGCTTGGTGGCCAAGAGTTATGCTCAGACTTATGGCGTGGATTACTTTGATACATTCTCGCCAGTGGCTAAAATGACATCTGTCCGCTTGCTCATTTCTCTGGCTACAACCTGCGGGTGGCCCATGCATCAGCTCGATGTCAAGAATGCTTTCTTACATGGAAATCTACAGGAGGAACTTTACATAGAGCAACCTCCGGGGTTTGTTGCCCAGGGGGAGAATGGGAAAGTATGTCACCTCAAACGATCCCTTTATGGCCTTAAACAGTCCCCACAGGTGTGATTTAGTCGAATCAGTTCGGTGGCTCAGACGTTTGGCTTGCGCCAATGTGGAAAAGATCCGAGTATCTTTTACCGTCGCTCGGGACATGGATTTCTTATGCTAGTTGTGTATGTTGATGGCATTGTGATTACAGGAGATGACACTGCTGGGATCAATAATCTAAAGACCTTCCTACAGAGCCAGTTCCAAACCCTACAGACTTTCTTGGCATGGAAGTGGCACAGAAGAAAGATGGCATCTTTCTCTCCCAACGAAAATATGTGTTTGACATCCTATCTGAGGCAGGGTTTCAGAGAAGCAGAGACAGTGAGACTCCTATGGATCCAGGTCAAAAGTTGGGCAAAGACGATGATAGTGAGTTGTTCTCTCATCCAGACAGATACAGACGACTAGTGGAAAATTTGAATTATCTCACCACCATGACACATCTAGACATTACCTTTGCGATAAGTGTGGTGAGTCAGTTCATAGAGTCTCTGAGAACAAATCATTGGCAGGTGGTGCTTCGTATACTGAGATACTTGAAAGCTCATCCTGGTACAGAATTAGTTTTCAAGAATCATGGGCACCTCAACCTGGAGGGATATTCAGACGCAGATTGGGCGGGATCTCCTAGTGATAGGCGATCGACCTCAGGATACTCTATATTTCTTGGAGGGAATTTGATTTCTTGGAGAAGCAGGAAACAGGACGTTGTAGCGTGGTCGAGTGCTAAAGCTGAGTACCGAGCCATGGGAATGGCAACTACTGAGATTATGTGGGCACGACAGCTCCTAAAAGAGATTGGCATGCCTAAGACGGAACCTACAAGGTTGTGGTGTGATAACCAGGCAGCTATGCATATTGCTAATAACCCAGTATATCACGAGAAAACAAAGCATATTGAAGTTAACTGTCATTTAGTTCGTGAAAAGTGTCAGAAGGGTATTATATCCTTGGGTCATGTGAAGACAACAGAACAACTTGCAGATATCTTTACCAAGTCATTAGTGGGTCCACGAGTTCATTATATTTGTAACAAACTAGGCATGATTGACATTTATGCTCCAGCTTGAGGGGGAGTGTAAGTGATATTAGTAGATGTAAGTATATAATACCTGTAGATAGGACCATTAGCTAAAAGGACCCATTAGGGTTTCGGTGTACATATCCTTGTAGTTATTATATACATTGGACCTCTCCAATTGAGAGGCTAAGCTTTCTGATAATCTATTATTCTCTCATAACATCTACTGTGTTGGGTGGTGCTTCCCTATATTTGTGCTAACTCCTACTTTGCCTATACACTCCCCGCCCCTTAAAATCTTTGGTTGTGTATGCTATTTGCGTGACACCCGACCACAGGTGACTAAACTTGATGCTTGTGCCTTAAAATGTGTTTTCCTTGGCTACCCCTAACACCAGAAGGGTATCGGTGTTACTGTCCCACGTTGCGTTGTTTTGTTATGTCTTGGGACATTATTTCCCTCGAGTCTACTCCGTTCTATTCTGCTTCTCCTCCTATTTCTTCTCCTAGTCATGAGTCTCCTCCATCTCCTCTATTAGATGATCTTCTTATCTATCGAGTTTCCCCTGATGCTGCTACAGCCTCTCCTTCACCGCCTCCTGCAACACAACCCTCGCGTGATCCGCCTCCTGCTAAGCAAATTCTCTCATCAATTGATCCACCGATAAGTGAGCCCTCTATTGCTACTCGTCACCCCCGTTATGTTAAGTCCTATAAGGGTTTGTCCGCATCTTTATTTCTACAGTTGATACTACTGATGCACCTGGTAGTGTCTCAGAGGCTCTCTCACATTCCCGGTTGATATAATGCTATGTTGGAAGAAATGGCTACCCTTGATAATAATGCCACTTGGGACCTTGTTCCACTACCATCCGGAAAGCAAGTAGTAGGCTGCAAATGGGTCTATACAGTGAAGGTGAATCCTAATGGTTCTTTGTCTCGCTTGAAGGCTCGCCTTGTTGCCAAGGGTTATGCCCAAACCTATGGCGTTGACTATTTTGAGACTTTCTCTCCAGTCTCTAAAATGACTTTTATCCACCTTTTCCTTTCTCTTGTCGTGGCTCGGAACTGGCCACTTCATCGGTTGGATGTCAAGAACGCCTTTCTCCATGGTGATCTCCAGGAGGAAGTATATATGGAGCAACCTCCCAGTTTTGTTGCTCAGGGGGGATCTAATATGGTGTGCGGCCTTCGCCATTCTTCATATGGCTTGAAACAATCTCCTCGAGCCTGGTTTGGGCGGTTTAGCACAATGGTGCAACAATTTGGTCTACGGCAGTCAAGAAAAGCTCATACAGTGTTCTTTCGTCAGGCTGCTTCCGGATGTATTCTTCTTGTTGTCTATGTTGATGATATTATTTTCACTGGCGATGACAGCATTGGGATTAATGATCTGAGGCCTTTCTGTAGACAATTCCAAACTAAAGATCTTGAGCATCTACGGTATTTTTTGGGGATTGAGGTAACCAGAGGAAAGTGTAGGATCTTTGTTTCTCAACGAAAATATATGATTGACATTTTGCAGGATGCAGGCCTTCAAAATGTAAAGAGTGTGGATTCCCTGATGGATCCAAGTGTGAAGCTTCTTCCCAGTGACAGTGATGTGTTTCCTCACCCTAACAGGTATCGTCGAATGATGGGTAAACTCAATTATTTAACCAACATGACAAGACCAGATGTTGCCTATTTTGCCAGTGTAGTGAGTCAGTTCATGTCTGATCCTCAAGTCCCACATTTGAATGCAGTGGTTCGTATTCTACGATACCTCCATTCCAATCCTGGGAAGGGCCTACAGTTCTGCGATCGGAGTCACTTCTGTACCGAGGGCTACTCTTATGCAAACTGGGTAGGTTATCCTATTGATATGAGGTCCACATCAGGGTTCTCTGTTTTCATTTGTGGGAATCTGGTATCGTGGAAAAGTAAGAAGCAATATGTGGTGTCAAGGTCCAGTGCTAAGTCGGAGTTCAGATCTATGGCATTGGAAACGTCTGAGATTATGTGGATTCGACAGCTTCTCACCGAGTTAGATGAACAGCCTACGGGTCCTATCAAGTTGTGGTGTGATAATAAGTCTGCTATCTATATAGCTACCAATCCAGTGTTTCATGAGCGAACAAAACATATCGAGATACATTGTCATTTCATCAGACACGAGTACAAGAAAGGCACTATCGATTTTGGTTTTATTCGATCTAGTAAATAGCTTGCTGACTTATTTACTAAGATTTTACCCGGGTCTCGCGTTCAATACAATTGTAACAAGTTGGACATGATAGATATCTATGCTTTAAGTTGAGGATATATATATACATATATATATATATATATATGA
Source organism: Heliamphora exappendiculata (assembly GCA_034768845.1). Lineage (NCBI taxonomy): Eukaryota > Viridiplantae > Streptophyta > Magnoliopsida > Ericales > Sarraceniaceae > Heliamphora > Heliamphora exappendiculata. The sequence continues at coordinate 19,536 of JAOTRH010009095.1, forward strand.
GCATATTAATAATGTTATCCTATGGGTATGCCCATGGTTTCAAAAATCGGCCGTTACCGTTACGTAACACTGTTACGTAACGGTTTCGGCGGGAACCGAGTCCTGTTACGGCCGTTATGGCGGTGCTACTGAATTTCACACCTGTAACGGCCGTAACAGTTACCGTAACTGTGGTTTTGATAGTGTAACGATGGTTTCGGTAGTGTAACGGTGGTTTCGGCACGTAACGGGCCATTACGGCCATTACGCTGTAAGGAAACGGAGCTCGCGACTATGTGCGACAGTGCGTCTTGTCCATTCTTTCTCCATTATATGCCTATACACGCCAAAGCAACATATCTAAGTCAATTTTTACTCAGATCTACTCCATTTGTGGTATTTTTTTTTAATTTCGGAACCTGGATCTCGCGGCCTTGCCAATCGCCGACTTGCTTCGATTCTTCATTCTTCTCTCATTTTTCTTTTTCGTTGGATCCGGAAGGTATGCTCCATGAATCTTACTGCCATTATTTTGTATGTTGTGGAGTTTCGGTGAAATCGGCGCCGTCGGGACTCTGATTCTGCAGGCGCGCTGATGAAGAAGATGAGAGACTGAGAGTTGAGTTTTTTTTTTGTTTTTTAATTTTTTTATTCGGCGCTCGGAATTTGCTGATGAAGAAGATGAGAATTGAGAGTTGAGTTTTTTTTTTGTTTTTTATTTTCTTTATTCGGCGCTAGTTGATGAGATTTTTTATGGAGATTTAATTTATTTTTTTTATGGAGTAGTTTTTTTTAATTATTTTTTTATTTTTATTTTATATTTTTAAATTATCTTTATTTTTTAATAATTAATAATAATATACATATCTATTCATCTATTGCTTATTTTTTTAAATTAATGTTGTATTTTTTTTATTATTTAAAAATATTTAAAAATATGTTTTTAGTTAATCTCAATCTGTTGATTGTAATTTGTTAAGATTTGAACCATTCTGGTGCTCTTGGTAGTGCTAAAAAAATTTCTATTATTTATTATTTTTATTTTTAAAAAATTAAAATTACAATTTACAGGTTTACAGATCTAATGATTTATTATTTGAAAACCTTCAATACTTGTTTAATATATGTATATATTATATTTTGATCTTCATCATATAAATATTATATATAGATATAAATTATATAATATTTTTGAAAAAAAAATACTTGTTTAAGAATTAAGATTCATACAAATTAATTTTAAAATATGAAAATATGTAATATTTGATAACTATGAAAAGAGTAGGTTTAAAACAAAAATTTAATATGCTTTTAAAAAAATATTTATGTAGAATTCTTACTAGTTATTCTTTAAAATATTTAAATATCTAATATTTATATTTAAATTTGTATATTAGATATTGTTGCATTAATTTTTGTATTTGTTAACAATTTAAAAATATTTGAGTTAATTTATTACTTTATTTATTTGTGTACAAATTAATTAATGATTTTAAAATTTTAATTTATATTATAATTTATGAAGTAAAACTTGTCAATGAAACTAAACGCACTTTATTTTTTTTTGTTCAGTGTTCAGCACTTGAAATTTGAAAATGCCACGATAAAAGTCTGGTGATGCCCCACCGAGTGATGATATTGGTTAAAAATTTGGTAATCAAATTCAAGGCAATAAACATCAAGTGCAATGCAATAGACATCAAGTGCAATGCAAATTTTACCGGCATATCATCAAGGGTGAAATTACACGGTTCAAAGAACACTTGGCAAACTTGGCAGGCCAAGTGCATGGGTGCCTAAGTGTCAGTAAAGAAGTAAGGGAAGAAATGATGAGACACCTTAAAAATAAGAAAACAGCTAAAGCATATGCTCAGAAAAGAAAAGCAGACTTAGAAGCTCAATTAAGGAGAGGAGATGATGTTGATGAAGATTATGAACAAAGGGCATATGTGGATGTTGATGATGAATCTAACGAAGATGTACAGTTCACTATGGCGCGCCGAGCAAGTATGCAATCACAACATGAATGGGAGGAGCGGCAGGCAATTAGACGTGCAACTGGGAGGAGTCAGGCTACCCAGTATGAGTTAGGTGGTACTAATTCTGCTACTGGAGGTAGTCGTACTCAGCCACATGGCGGTATTAGTCAGGCACATTCCATGCGTGAACCTGGTTTTGCAGCTGGGAGTGGTCGTCAATGGATTAATCCTAATGTCCCTGATGCCAGATTAAGGGCAATAGATCCAGTATTGCAAAAAGCAAAGTCCTCTAAGCAGCCAAAAATCAACACTGATACAATGAAGAAGTTGAGAGACAAATTGGGAAGTGCAGTTACTAAGTTTTTTTTGTATAACCGCATTCCTTTCCACGTGGCAGATTCTCCTTACACACAACCCATGCTTGATATTGCTGCTGAAGTAGGCAAAGGAGTTAAGGATCCCACTCCTTATGAGATAGCTGAAATTTATATGCGCAGAGAACATGATGAACTGAAAGAATGGATAACATCATTTAAAAGTATTTGGGCATAGAGGTGTCACCATTATGTGTGATGGATGGAGTAGTCTTACGAGGTAACACATAATTAATTTCTTGGTATACTGCAATAGAGGTACGATATTTCATAAATTCATTGATGCCTCTAATGTTGTTAGTAGAACTGCTGAATATTACTTTGGATTGTTGGATGCTGTTGTTGATGAGATTGGTGAGGAATTTATCGTACAAGTGGTGACAGATAATGAAGTAGCTTTGAAAGCAGCTGGAAGGATGTTGATGAGAAAAAGAAAACATTTGTATTGGACAGCTTGTTCAACCCATTGCATCAACCTTATATTAGAGAATATTGCTAAGAAAAAAATGTGTAGCTAAGGTCATAGAAGATGCTAGAACCATCACCACATTCATTTATAATGCTATGTGGGTGTTGAGTTTGATGAGAAAATTTACTGAAGATAGAGAATTGTTTCGACCGGCTGTTTCTCGCTTTGCTACAAATTTTATTACCCTTGAAAGCATTGTTAGATATAAGCAACAATTAGGGGCAATGTTTAGCTGTGATGAATGGAAGCAATCAAGATGGGGGCAAGCAAAAAATAGGACTCCATATGATGTTAGAAAGTTAATTCTTGGAAAATAATTTTGGCACAGAGCAACTGAAATTTGTAAAGTTCACGAGCCACTAGTGAAAGTACTAAGATTGGTTGATGGAGATGAGAAACCGACAATGGGATTTATTTATGAAGCAATGGATCGAGCCAAGTTGCCAATTCAACAACATTGTCGGTTTTATGTAGAATATTGGAAGATTATTGATCATCGGTGCAGCTTTCAATTACATCACAATTTGCATGCTGCTGGTAAGTAACTAAGTTGTAGTTCTAAATTATAATTATTTATTTATTTATTTGTCACAATATCACATCATAAATTATATGTTTTAATTCATAACAGATTGTTTGTGAATGTGATAGACTATTTTTTAAATCCCCAATTCCAATATGGAGTCACATCATCCAAAGAAACGGCAAAAGAAGTGTTACACTGAGTGCAAAAAGTAATATCCAAATTAGAGTCAGACATTGATAACCAAGTGAGAGCAATAAATCAAGTATAAATCATAAAATTATAAACTATATTTCTTAAAGTATATATATATTTTAAAAAGATTACATTGATTAATTTTATAATTTCATATATTACAGCTCCTATTATTTCGAAATAAGGTGAAAATTTTTGAAACTCCTTTAGCACAAAGAGCATGGTCAGAAACAAATCTAGGTTTTTTTTTATTTTATAATATATTGAATTAGTATTTGTTTAATTGGTTTTTTCTAATATATTAGAATCTTAGATTCTTAGTATCTTTCCA